>JAQGBT010005517.1:0-14174 GCA_034698585.1 Disparrhopalites patrizii
GAGAGAAATCCATGAAAAAAGTAGAAGCAAAAAGAGATAAATCAATGAGAAAAAGTAGAAGCAAAAAGAGAGAAATCCATGAAAAAAGTAGAAGCAAAAAGAGATAAATCAATGAGAAAAAGTAGAAGCAAAAAGAGAGAAATCAATGAGAAAAACTGGAAGAAAAAATTAATTAAAGGGCATCCGACAGTGATACTAAACAGAAAGCAAAACTAAGCAAAAGTAGCAAAGCGAAAGTAAAAATCATACGAAGCCTCGCAGCCAATAAGCAGCTCCTCCAGATGTATATATAGTGATAAGTACCATATAAAATATTTTAAAACAGAAAAATCCTCTCATATCACCGAAAACAACGCCATAAAATTCCACCCCTATTAGATTCCTCTGTAGAGCCATACTATTTTACTTTCTCTAATCCTACAAAATAAATCCCATAAATTATACCGTTCCGCTCCGTACTTCACAAAACAAATACGCATCCGCTCCTCTAATGGTGTAAGAATGATATAAAATTATTTTATTTATGAAAGTTACCAGTAATACATTGTAGGTCATAGCCGACATTCATGCTTCCTCTCCCCTTAATTCCAAATCTATACCTCGGAACTTGTAATCCCCGTGAAATGGGTAGTAATGTTGGAAAATAAGAGCCCCATTTTTCTAGTGGAGCGCCAAAATCCAGGGGATAATTGAGAGGAAAATAGGAATTGAGGAGAGTAAAGAAAAGTCATACAAGGTTGAGAAGGACGGAGAGGAGAGAGAAGTTAAAATTAAGTGCCAACACTGTGCCTCGGTTGAGTACACACAATTATGTTAGGTGTGAGAGTACAGAGTGACTGTACACATCATGTAATAGCTCCTTGTCCCAGCACACTTTGTGTTGGCAGTAGAGCACTTTTGGAGAAAATAAGGAACACTTGTCGGGAAGTTATTAGGCTCCAATATTTTCAAGAAGTATTGATAAAATTTATTGAAGGTTGTTCGGTCCCAGCTTGTTTGCCCTACGTTCCCACCAAAAACGACGTAAACATCCAAGGGAGGAAGAAGAGAATATCAGAGGAAAGTTGGGGAAAGTGGTGAAAGAGGAAAAAATTAGGAAAGCTTGGGAAAGTGTGAAAGAGGAAAAAATCAGGTAAGTTGGGGAAAGTGTGAAATAGGAAAAAATCAGAAAGCTGGCGAAAGTGGGAAAAAGAGGAGAAAGGGCTTGTTGGTTCTCCAAAAAAATGAAAGAGAAATACGACCATTTTGTATAGAAAACTTATTAACGGTCACTTCCACCCGCCCATCCGCCAACACTTAATCCCTTGTGTCCACACATTCTACACATGTACATGTGTGATGCATCTAATCCATGCAAGACCACCCCCGTTTATACTCCTTTGTAGGGGAGCTACAGGCCGTGTATACCATATTAAAATCCACGATGCGACTCATATGCCATCGATTACTCCCTGGAACCCCGATTTTCCCCTGCAGAAAAAATGCGGATATTATTACGACAACAAGCCATGATGGAAGGAACAAAATCGATGGTAAAAAATGTTGGGAACGCCAGTCATTGTTGCTTAGGTCAAAAACTTTTGATGGAAAGGCTGTCCCTCATTACCAGAGGTTTTTTTTGTATTTGTGGTGGGTGAAAAACCCTCATTAAACCTCAGGGAAGTTTTTGCCACCACAAACGCGTGTCTTTCTTCTGTGCACCATCACACTTCGTACGGCAATGGCAACATCTGCGAGGGAGTTGAATGAAGACATTTCTACTAATTTCATTGTGTCCATTTTTAGTGTTGGTATATACTTCCTTCACCAGGCAAAAAAAAGGCACCTTGAACATGTGGACATATTTCCAATACTCTCCCCGGCGAGCCTCTGACATAAAGGCTCCCGATTCAACCACTGAATGATGCTCAAAGGCATTGTAGACACAACAAACGTGGGTCGGACAGTGTGTTTGAAGAAATAAAATAACAACAAAGTGATCGACTCCCCTAAAAAAATGTCCAGTTTTCTCCCCTCACACATTTCTCTTTTTTTCTTTCCAGGACGAAGAGCTTCCGGATATGACATGTGTATAGATATGTATGTATATGTTGTATATACATGCACAAGTATTTTCTGTCTCTTCCCAGCCCACCCATAATTTTATGGAGTTCCGCGTTTGTCCTTATTTTGTATTCAGGAACAACAAAAAATACATTAAAGGTAAAGAGACGCGCTATTCCCGGGCAGTATTTGTTGATTCAACTGGCCAAGTACTCGCGATGTTTTCTCCCACGAAAGGAGCCAGAGCCTCATTCTGGACGGTGGACGAGGGGAATGGAGAGACGAATATATTAATATGTCCCCAGTGAATGTTGGAGAGGATGGCTCTCATTATTATTATTACTATGAGTAATGCATATACAATGTTAGTTTCTACTAAATGGAGAAAATAAGCAAGCGCATCGTTTCCATTTTCCAATTTATTTCCCAATCCAATACTGCGAAAGTGAGGAATCCCTTCTATAAGGAACAACATAAGTCAAGGGGAGGGGGAAAATAGGAGATTGACCGTTCCTTGGATGTTATAACGGGCTGGGATATGCATATTTACGTGGCAGAAAGGGGAAAGTTATTGTTTGGCATGAAGGACTTGGAATCCCCAAAAAATGTATGTATATGTTCTTTTATAGTAATCCATACATGTATGTAGGAAGTCTTTAGGATTTTTTATTTCTCTATTTTTCCCTCCTTGTTTACCCCCCAGCCCCTTCCTGGCCACACACACGTATTTCCACCACGTAAAGTGGATGTGACTGCTTCGATTTTTGCCCATATCTCCCCCATTACCTTCAGCTTTCAAGTACTTTCAAGTTTACCTTCACTCCTCCTAAATTATTGCCCTATCAATATGCTCCACAATCTCTCTTGCTCCCTCTCTTTCTCTCCCATTTTTCTTACCACTTGTAACTTTTGAAAAAGTCATGCATGTACCTTTTCGGTTTTTTTGTCCTCTCACAATTGTTTGTTTTTCAATGAGGGTTTTTTTTCAAAAAAAGAGGTGAAGTCCTTCAGTCAATGTACGTATGTATGCGTATACATACATGTACATACATATGCTGGTACTTGTCTCACACTGACACAAAGTGGATGAAGCGACTCAAGTGTCAACATTTCTCCATCGGCCTCCCTTTCTCTCTCAGCCTTTCTTCTATCTTACGTTTTCCCAAGTTTGCTGCATTATTTGTCTCTCTACTGGATCGGTTCTTTACATTTCTCCCTTTTATTTACTTCTCCATTACTTTTTCTACTTGTTTTTCTCTATTTTTGCTTTCGTCCCCGCTTTTCTGGTGATTTAACCCACCACATTATTTTATCTTGCATCTATTTACTGTCAGCGTATTCTTCATTCATTATTCACTTTTGAGAGGATTATTCTCAATTTCTCTTTCCTTGCCTCTTGCTTTCACCCTACGTATTAATTTTCTCTCTTCTTTTCTCTTGCTTTCACCTTGCACATTAATTTCTCCCGTATTTTCCCTTGCTTTCACTCTGCGTATTAATTTCTCCAATATTTTCTCTTGCTTTCCTTCTGCGTATTAATTGCTCCCTTATTTTCTGCTGCTGTCACTCCGTGTATTAATTTCTATATTCTTTCCTCTTACACTTACTCTGTGTATTTTTTGCATTATACGAATTAATTTCTGTGCTTGTTTCTCTCTTTTCCCACATTTGTCTCTCCACTTCTCTTCCTCTTTTTGACTCTCTCGGACTTCCTTTGTACTATTTCCCCCCGTATTTTCTCTCTCTCTCTCTCCTCGTGTCTATTGTATCCCTCTCCAGCTACTTGTTCACTTTCCACTGGAGTCAGTATTACAAAAGCATATTGTTTCCCTGCCACTCTACAATTGAGGTGAGGTGGGTGGGAGAGACAACTGGGAGACACGTAAGAATACTATAAGAACTTTACAAGTAGTACGAGAGAGATGGGGAGACGATATAAAAAAATGTCCCCGTGTACCTACATACTCCTAAAATGACTATATAATGGATGGGGGAAAGGAGCGTCCTTATATTTTATTATCTATATGCTCCATGGAAATACGAACAAGCATTTACTCCGCTCCGCCAACGGAGATAAATAATGGAGCGAAAAGGTTCTAAACATACTCATTATCTATTTTCTTTGGAGACAATCTCTCCCATCTTTCACACTATTCCGACACAGACGCAGCTACATGCCGTCCTTTCTCCTTTCATTCAATACACGCACGATTTTCAGGGGTAAATCCCTTTGTGTACTTTTGTTGTCTTTTAGGAGAAATTTCGTGAAAATAAACCCCGCTCAATTATTGTTTTCCTTAATTCCCTTTCAACGTTCAAGTATATTTCGTAAAAAGGGAGTAATGGCAAGGAACCTCAACTTTCAGCTTTATTATCCCATCAATTTACTTTCAGTCAAAGCACCCACAAGTTGCATCTGCCGTAGCCAAAAAATGTGTCGTCCCAAACAAGATTAAAGAGAGGAAAGTAACACAAGCCAGAATTTTCACCAACCTACAATTTCTCTCTCACAGGTCCCTTTTGTGGGGAAGGAAAGCCAAGTAAATGAGGAAAAAGTCATCGGGATTCTCATTGACCATAATAAAAAGTGGGATGTACCCTCATTGTTATGATTGGATCTGAAAAGGAAAGGAGATGGAGGATGTATTGAGGAGAAAAAAAGAAAAGCTTTAAAAAAGCCAGCTTGTGAAAGAGAAAGTCGTGCACTTGTACTAAGACGTGGGGGAAAGTTGTCTTTTGAGAATTTTTTTTCTATCAATTGGGGGAAATGGGGGAAAGGATCCTTTCATTGGGGCTTGTGAGAGCATTGAAGCGGTTGGGGGAAATTGAGTAATGTTACTAAAAGAAGGAAAAGGAATCCAAAGATTACGGCCACTTATTCTCCTGACGGAGGGACTTAATTCCTTCTCCATACTAAGTTCGTTACACATTTCTCCCTAACTTCCTCTTTCCACTGACTTGGCTCTATTCTGTAACTTTTCTCTCTCTCTCTCTCTGTCTCGCTCAGACTCTCTTCTTCGGCCTCTGTCTCTCTCTCGAACATTCTCTTTTGCTCTCTCTCTCTCTCTCCCTCAGCTCCTTCTGTATCTCTTTCGCTTGGATTGAAGGAAGAAGTTGTGTTGGAGTGGAGCTAATACATTTATATGTCATAATGGACCTCTCATTCTTTATTCTACACACTTTTAGCTCAAGCACAAGTGGGCAACCACACTTTTGGACTCCATTCAAAAACGCACACACTCACTTTCTCACATTCAAAGCCCAGAAACACATGAGGAGAGGCATTGACTAAAAAAAAGGAGAGAGACGGTCTTATTCATTTGTCCCGTCACCAGTAAGTACTTGTAATAGGGGAGTCCATAGAAAAACATTCTTAACTCTCATTCCTCTCTCAAACATGCGGTGAGATGGAAGTTTTTATTTTTCCTCTCTCTCTCCCTCTTTTAGTCTCTCTATTTCCCTAGAAACTCCATCTCTTTCTCAATGTCTCATGTAAAATAAGCTGGGATACATTTTCGTGTTGTCAGATGATTTTCTTCTTCGCAAAATGTGGCCTTGTTCCATGTCAGGGGCTGGGAATGCACCCATAAATCCCCTTATCTTCCACATTTCATTTCCTTAATCACGTGTCCTCACTCAAGCTCACTGCTGCACTCCAAAACTCTGAACTAATTAGTTCAAAATCTGTGATTTAGTTTATTATGTGCTTTACATAATTACCCAATTTCCAAAAGGTAACTATGCCCACATCACAATAATGCATTTACGTACAAGTGTGTGCATAGTGTCCAAAAATATAATTTTGGTCGTGTCAAGTCATCCAAAATAGTATTAGTTTCTCGGTCATGACAACAGTACAAATAATATGGGATTCTCGTAGCCCGACGAATCCGTTTATAGCATGTTGAGTACAATGCAGGAGGGAAACAATTGCAAAAACATTGCAGAAAAAAACAAGAAATCTAGGGAAAGGACATCATCCGATGGTTATTCCACATTCTGAGGGCAAAGAGCAGACCTAGACAGATTGTTGTGAAGCAGTGATACAAAAAAATATCTTGGTGTCCCGATCAGAGTGTACATATAGGAGGGGAGGATGAGGTTGGAATCTTGTAATTATTTGCGAATGACACAGTAGAGCAGAGAAGAGAGAGTGAGAGAGAAAAAGAGAGAGAGAAGGAAGAAGAATTACATGAAGCAAAAAAAAAACAATGCAGTCTTTCCCACCTAAAAAAAACTGTGTCAGGGATTTGGGTGATTATAGCCATGCTATACGACGCCCGTATTCATACGGGGAGAAGACAAAAAAACAACAACAACTCTGCAATATGCTCCGAATAACACTACATTGTGTGAGACAGACACAGAAATGAAAGGCATAGTGTAGAGAATGGCAACAAAAAAAGCAAAACTAGAGAGAGAGAGACCGAGAGAGAGAGAAAGGAAACTGTCTCCATGAGAGGTACACAATTCACCATGTAGCATGCAGGAGTAATGATGGGCATACAAACACACACAGAAGAGAAAATGCCGAGGTATTGAGAAGTGAAAGCGTGCTTTTTTTTGTTATTATTATATATTATTATCATCATCATTTCCCTATTGGATAGACAGGTCCTATAGTAGCCGAGAGTGTGAGAGGGAAAGGGACAGATTATAAACAAGTGTGTTTGTGTACAAATGTACTGTAATCATGGTAATAGGAGGAGTATGTATACATATGCACTGCGGCAATGGCCATAAAATCATGTACGCCGACAGGGCTAATGGGTGGGAAGGAGAGAGGTACAAAAATAAATCATACAATGGGACGTGCATAAAAGGACAAACAAATGTTATAATTATATTTTGTTTTCTATAGTCAATGTCGGCCTGTGAGTGGCAAGAACCCATATAATCCGTTTGTTTTCCTCCGGGTTTTGGTCACGGGCTTCGGGCATCCTTCCATCAGTCTATTCTCTCTGTTTTCCCCTCACTTTTCCCTCCTTCTCCCTCATTATTTCTCACTCTCTCTCTCAACCTTTGTCACTCTCTCTTTCAATATTTCCCTCTGCTTCAACCCTTTGTCACTCTCTCAATATTTCCCTGTCCCTGTCTCACTATTTTGCACTTTCTCTGCAGTTTCTCCCTCTCTTTCCCATTCTCCTTCTTTCCCTCCTGTCCTCACTCTTCCCTCACTAGAAACCTTTTAGTTTTCAATTACTACGAGGACCCATTGAGAACTTTCTCCTCCAGCCTGCCTTCGATTATCATTTCATTTCCTCGCCTCCAACCTAACTATGCATGGCCCAAATATTCGTAAGGAACCCAGTATATGATGATAGACCTTAGGTAACAACTTTCCCGCGTTCCTGCATAATGTAGGAATAGGACCAATCACCTTTCTTCCTCTTGATTATGCATTGGTCCCTCTCCCCATCTGAGATTCATGACATCCAGACGGGTGAGTACACAAAAGGAAATAATGGAAATGACTGCGGTGGGTGGGAATTCAATAGTATCACAGAAAGTCCACATTCCACTGCTTTCTCATCCATTCATCAAGTGAGCTTTTGTCCTTTTTTTATTATTTTGCCGTCTGGAAACCTCTGCCACTTCAACAACAGGTTTCATGGGGAAGAGGCGGCTGGTGATGTTGGGTTTTGGTGATCTCATTTATCTTATTAGGGACTTAACTCAATGGTGTGCTGCGGGTGTTTTAGCTTTAAGTATTTGTCATCTCATCCAGGGCCATGGTCAAGAGATGAAGGATTGTGTAGGGATTTCTAAGGGGTAAAAAATGGAAAATCTGTTCGCGAAATAATACGGTAATTGCAAGGCTTCATTCCGTTTTAAGGCGAGAATTCCATGCCGACGCCAGGAGAAAGTTAGGCGTGAGTGCAATAAAATGCTCATGACGGGTCACATGAAGTGAGAGGGTTTATCGGTTATGCATTAGGATAATATTGATTTATAATTGGGGGAAAAGACTCCCTGGTAAGAGCCACATTGGGGGGTAACCACACCGCCTCTCGTGCTCCTCACTTGTTAATTTCAACCAAAATGACCACGTTATATGTTATGGGCTACTCTCCCCCGCAAAAACCGCAGAAACATGTCTTTCCCCATTCGGGACAAGGATTACGGAGGCTTATATCGGAGGGAGGCCCCATGATCAGGGACTCCCCCGTAATTTTAAGGGGGATGGTAGACAAGTCTGAATATTTCCCCTTTTTTGTTAAATTACATTTTGCCCGGGAGATCTAATTCAAAATTATTGGTCAATGTCTGTCTCATAAAGAAAGCCCTTCGCTCATGAATTGTGTGGCTTTCTGACAGGGAAATTGTGTCTATACATTGTATTTACAGCTTTCCCTTCCCCTTGTCATCACCATGGGAAAGGGGCGGGGAGAGCTGTCAAGAGAATTTCACAGCTGGAGCTACCATAAAAAAAACTTCTCGCGTTGGTATAGCTTTGGATTTGTGGAAATTCTATTTTGGATTTCAACATTCTCTGATTTACTGGGACCTTTCAGACGAGGGATTTGTGTGGGTTGGGTGGGAGCAATGATTTTGGTTGGGAGGAGGTGGAGGAGACGTTTAAATGGAATCGAAACGTGAGGAGGTAGAATCCCAGAGAAATTAGGGACTCAAGTGTAGTACTATATAGTTCTGCAAAAAGAGCTTCCATCCACACACTTTACAAATGAAAAGGAAATTTGGGTCTTAAATTTACTGCCGAATAACTCCTATCATCATCATCTTATAAAATCCTCTTTGCGTCCAATCCCGTCCATTACCCCGAAGCGTTCCTTTTCAAAACGCACATTCACTCCTTCACAATTAGAAATAATGGGAGATTGACAGCCCTTCAGAGCCCCGTCCGTTTGTTCGCCACACATCACTTTTCTCGCTTTCTCCCTCTTCACGTGATTAAAGTGGCTGGAAGGCAATCATTTAATTGGGATTGCATTACACGCGTCCTTCTCACTCCATGCCCCTTTGGCATTTTCCTTCCTTTCACTCCCCAGAAAAAACTGATCAACTTCATCTAGATAGGAAAATATCAAGGTTGCCATCGATTCTATTGTCCTCTTTTTCAAATTGTTATATTCTTCCTTTCCCCGTTTGTAATAACACATGGAAAATAATGAAAAGAATCCAGCGTCTATATAATTTGTATATGGTTATTATTCCAAAAGGGTAATAAAAAATGGTATTAAACCCGCTCATTCACAGATTTTTTTCGCTCTTGTTGATAAAATTCCACCATTCAAATTGAGTTCGAAGTGCTCACTCACTCACTATAAATGGTAGAATTCCATGTCTTGGACCGTCATTCCACGTGTGTGTGTAGAAGGCTGAAAATGCAAGGAAAAAATTTGGAGGAACTGCGTGTACGTGTGTGTATGGAGAGAATAAAAGTAGCCACATTACCGAGAGAAAGTTTCCCAACGAAAAATTAACACGCAAATTGGAAATGTATTCCTGTCACAAAACATCCATCAAATTCAAGGAGAAATCACTTGGCTTGAACAACTACAATGTCCCTCTTTTTCCTTTCTTTCTCCCACTGCGTACGTTTTGCAGGTGGATACCGACCGTATCTCTTTTTTCCCTTTTGCCAAATATATAGCTACGCCCAGTAGCAAGACCAATTCCAGATTTTGCAGAACTCCTAGTCCGTGTAATTATAATCATAAAATCGTGTATACATGTGTGCGTTTCTCAATCGATACGATACATTCCAAGCCCATACATCAAGTATATACATAAGTACTGTATGTTATTATTTTTACAAATCCGTGTCCGAAATATTGGAAGAGATGTCATGCAATACGGAAGAATAAGAGGGGAAGTACTAGTAATAAAAAGAAGGAAAGAGAAGAATAAGCAATTAGCAAAAAAGGAGGAAGACGGATAAACATTAAATTAAAAGAAGACAAGACAGTAGAGAGAAAAGCGTAAAGAAAAGAAAGAATTGGAGGCAGAAATGGTAGGAGAAAAGGAAAAAGCAGGAGAGAGAAAAATGCATATAGGAAAAGTAATAGCAAAAGAAAGAAAATTGAAGACAAAAAAGAGAAAAAGAATGAATGAAAATGAATCGAAAAGAAGGCAAAAGAGAGATAAATAGCAAGTGAAAGCAAGAGAGAGATAAAAGACGATATAAAAAGGAAAAGAAAAAACAAGAGAGAGATAAAAGTAGATAGAGAAAAGAAAAGAGAAAGCAAGAGTGAGATAAAAAGATGATATAAAAAAGAAAAAGAGAAAGCAAAGATAAAAGTAGATATAAAAAAGAAAAGAGAAAGCAAGAGATAAAAAGAAAAGAAAAAACTAAAGACAGAAAGAAAAGAGAAAGCAAGAGATAAAAAGAAAAGAAAAAACTAAAGACAGAAAGAAAAGAGAAAGCAAGAGATACAAAGGAAAGAAAAAACAAGAGACAAAAAGAAAATAGAAAGCAAGAGATAAAAGGAAAAGCAAATATAAAAAAGAAAATAGAAAGCAAGAGATAAAACGAAAAGTAAATATAAAAAAGAAAATAGAAAGCAAGAGATAAAAGGAAAAGTAAATATAAAAAAGAAAATAGAAAGCAAGAGATAAAAAGAAAAGAAAAAGCAAGAGATAAAAAGAAAAGAGAAAGCAAGAGATAAAAAGAAAAGAAAAAGCAAGGGATAAAAAGAAAAGAAAAAGCAAGAGATAAAAAGAAAAGAGAAAGCAAGAGAGAAAGAAAGCAGGACAGACAGATATGGGTTAGGAGGATGCGAAATAAAGAAAAAACGTGCGTGCGAAGTCAGAATATGAAACAAAAGAGGGAGAAGGCGAGAGAAAGATTAGATGCCAATAAATACTACGGTAAATGTAAACGAAAAAATACATGTCTTTCCACATTTCTCGTTACTTTCTCATTCACATGGGTGACATTGGGCTCAATGGGTTCCTGCCATGAACTTGCCCAGCCATTATGACTTTTTTCGTTGCCTTTTCCTCTCCCTCCAAAGATTTTGAAATGCGTATATACAATAAATACTGTATATGCTTCTATTCAAAACAATTATTTTTTGACTGAGTTCAACCGCGATTTAGAAGAAAGAGACACTCGGATTTACGCAGATGCAAATTGTAAAACGCATTTGTATGGTAGACTATTCCTAAATGTGTTTGGAAAAACAAAGGCAATTCTTCTGCCCGTTCCTAGCAGCGGGAGGGAAAAATGTCTTCCCAGCCAAAAATTAACAGACAATTACCGGGTAATAAACTCTCCAAAGGTGTGGGAGTACCACTCCATCTAATTTCCTTGCTTGTTAAATGCCAGAAAGTGAGATTAGGAGTCATAAGAAAGAGAATGCTGTTAGGACTGAAACGTCATGAGCGGAAAATCACGCTATGTCCCGTCTCGCATGACTCTTACACTCTTGACCTTGAAGATATTTGCGATAGGCTGGCTTACCAAAAAATCTTTGCGTGTGCCCCAAGTAAAAAAAACAAGGAAGGCAAGAGCGGGGATGGAAGGCTGTCGTACTAAACTTTTGAATAAATGTTGCCCTAAACAATTCCTTCCATTCAATTACAACTTCAAGTTTTTCGAATGAATGATTAAAGGCTAATGTGGCAGGTATTACCACTTGAGACAAATTATTATTGTCACAAACGCTCACTCTCTCTTAGGGAAAAAGGAAGGTCAGTCGTGTGCGTGGAATAAGTCATTAAGATGACGTCATTTTTTCTCTGAGGGGTGGGGAGACGGTCCTGGGGAAATCGGGTATTAAAACAAATCCGTACATACTGAATTTAGTTCAAAATTCTCTTTGATATCCCCGCTGTGAATTACGCGTTGTGGTTCAATGTAAAAAGTCCAAGTCCCTCCAAAAAAACTCACGTGTTTCCCTACAAGAACGCATAAAATTAGTGGCCGTCACGGCGACCAGCACCAGATTGGTCATCCGTCCCACACCAAAAATATACATTTAGGATTTTAATATGTATGAGCAACCCGTTCCAAATACAATGGAATATATTCACCCAAAAATTGCCCCACATCAAGCAACGCTGGTGATGAAATTGCTTTTTTAAGGAAGAAAATGCGATTGATCAAAATCCTACAATTCTGTCACGAAGACGCATTAAATTTTTTTTAAATAAATACTGCAGCTTTCGAGGCAGGAGAATTCTCTCAGCAATGGCGCCACGTTTACTTTCAAGCAACGCTGACATTTTGTTTTCTAAGAAAGAAAATACGATTGATTCAAATCCAGCAATCTTGTCATGCAGCTTTACGTACATTAAAAAAAATACTGCAGCTTTTGAGGCAGGAGAATCTTTTATTAGAGGATGCAAATACAGAGTAAGCGATCACCTAAAAAAACCTTTCAAGATGCGTTTTGTGCATTCACTATTTTTTGTCTCTCTTGTCCCGTATCGTACAACACATTATCTAATTTTACTTACTCTACCACCACTGGTACAACTATCCCAAAAAAAATACTAGAAAAAACGAAGAAGTGGCGGAGGAGGAGAAAAAACATTTTTAGGACTCTACGTGATGCGTTTTCGCTCCGTGGAAAGTAATTATGTGAGGGGCACATGCAGCCTTTCCCTCCCAAGTCTGCACTCACATATGCAAGATCGTGTATCTCTATTAAGCATACACATTTACCTACACATACCCACAAAAAAACCCACAGAAATCACAGACTCCAAAAAAGAACTGCAGTTGGCCACCAAAAAAAAATTCTGAGCAGGTCCTTTTTTTACACAACAAGAAGGAGAGACAGAGAGAAACAGTGAAATAGTGGGAAAAAGTAAAGAAATAAATAATGAGGTAAAAAATCCCCTATTTCTCCCCTGTAGAAGCGGTAAAATCATAGCGTACCGCCTGCTCTGGCCTTTATAGTTTCAGAGGGTGGATAAAGCTCTGGGGTTATTTTTTTTACTACTACCACATTCACTGTACGAGGCTGGAATAAGATGGTGTTACGTGTGTATTAAGAAAAAAGACTAGTTTTTTTCCACCATCCATACCAGGAGAAGGACGGAGTAGCTGGAGTTTCTACATAATTTTCCATTTTTTATAAAAGCTTCCTGCATCACCATTTCCCGGTGTAAAAGGAGGAAGAGAGAGGAAAAGGAGAGTGGGAAAGGGCGAGACAGGCAGACAGACAGAACTAGAGAAGGATCGTAAAAGTGAGAAGGAGAGGGACGACGGAGAGAAGAGAAAAAAGGTTGACAGAGAGAGAGGATGATGAAGAATGAGAGAGAGAGAGCGAGAGAGAGAGACAGAGAGAGAGAAAGAGTAAAAAAACGTTACTACTAGCATTGCTTTGAGACAGAGCGAGTGTGTAAACCACAGCGGAGTAATAAATAATATTTTCCTCAGGTTCTCCCTCAATGTTGCACATCACTTTTGATGATGATATAATTTGAGAGAGTGAGTAAAATACCCGCATGTACGTGTCTTCCTGGAGAGACATAGAGAGAGATGTGTAGTAGAGGGAAGAAGTAATGCAAACCGTCATGAAACCAAAAACTGTTCTTACTACTGCTACTCCTTTTTTTTACTACGGCATTGCCCATATCTACATGTGGTTAGCAATGATGAGAAAGTACACGGGAAAGGGAATGAGAGAGAGACAGAGAGAGAGAGAAAGAATGAGTAGAAAAAAAGATGGAATAGTTCCAAGTGAACATCTTGCCTAAACTACTTGCTAAGTACGCATAAACATCTCATTTCACTCCTCTTTTTAAGTGTGAACCTATTTCAATAACATCACTCCGTCCTTCTTACTCACACAAGAGGGAATGATCAGGAGATTCCCCTTCTTTCCCGGACTCAGCGAGACTCTTCTCCCAGGCATTAAGCTCTCCTTCACTCCTCGTCCACATGCACAAAAGAGAGACATTCACTGACACGTCAACATTCAACCATTGAGTATCTTCTTTATTTCTAATTTTTTTCTTCTATACTTTTATTCCTTTTTCTCTTCCAAAGAGTCCTTACGAAAAGGCCAAGAGACATTGAAAGACGAGAGAGAGAAAGCGAGAGCTGAGATGAGAAATTAAGTGGCTCATATTCACATCTTTTGTCTCTCTCTCTCTCTCTCACTCTTTCTCACTTTCTCTCTCTCTCTCTCTCTCTCTCTCTCTCTCTCTCTCTT
>JAQGBT010005518.1:0-14172 GCA_034698585.1 Disparrhopalites patrizii
GAGAAACAGAGAGAAAGAGAGAAAGAGAGAGAAAGAGAGAGAAAGAGAGAGAGAAAGAGAGAGAAGGGTAGAATGGGAGACCAAGAGATTCTCAATGGTCTTGGAGTTACGTAGATTGCAAAAGATATATCCTCCCATAATGTTCAGTCCTTCAATCTAAAAGTTTTTTTTTGGGGACCCTTTTTCACAGAAGTGAGGGAGATCAGTGCCTTTTGGGAAGAGGAAAAATAAGGAGAGAGAGAGGGAGATAATATTTTATGATGTTTCTATGTATTTGCCTACAACTATGTAGTCCCCGGTAAAGATGGGAAGGAGTGGAGGGTAACGTGAGCCATAAGTGGATTTGTGAGGCGTTTGGGGGCCCAAAATGATTGGGACATTGATGATGGGGACATTGGGCTAATGCTCAGCATTCTGTTATGATATGATGAGATTTAATGGGGGTGAGAAATGCATTACGTCCACGACGTAGGTCAGAGAGTATGAAATGGGGTTATAATGGAATAAGTGCATTAAGGAGGGACAGATTCATTGTTGACGGTGGGAAACCGAGTGACACGAGTCACTGAGTACGTTGAACGACCCAAAAGTGAGTAATGTGAATCTCTTTCACTCTCTCTCTCGCTCCCTTCCTCCCTCTCCTTTTTCCAGTCCCAAGAATCAAATTCTCTCTGAAGTGACTGAGAGAGAGAGAGAGTGAAAGAGAGGGTGAGGGAGAGATGTTATATTTATTATCCTTTTAATACGCACTTTCTCCCTCTTTCTCTCTCTCTCTCTCTATCACGTCTTTTCCATTCCAATACCCTTCACTATGGGACATACACCCTTTTTTTTTCCAGGGGAGGATATATCAATAAAGGAAGGAACAATATGGATTGGGTGAAAATGTTAAAATCCTAAATTCATTGTCTGGCTAAAAGTTATCGTGGTATTCATGATGGGAGCTGTGATTCTTATTATTATTATGTCTGCAGCTTTATTATTGTTATTACGGGGGCCTTCCACGGAGTCGCGGAGGGACATAATGGGGGAAATGGACAGTGTAAGAGAGAAAGAGAACATATAGAGATAAAGTACGGAAAGGCGAAATAACGAAAGGGAAAGAGAGAAAACCCAAAAAGGGGGATAAAGTGAGAGAAAGTCAAAAAAGGGATAAAAAAGGAGAACGAGAAGAAAAAAGGAGACTAAACACGATGAAAATAGAGAGAAAGAGAGAAAAGAAAGGGAGACAATACACGATGAAAAAAGAGAGAGGAAGCGGGCTAATAGAGAATGGGAGAAGGAGA
The DNA here is from genome assembly GCA_034698585.1 of Disparrhopalites patrizii. Taxonomy (NCBI): domain Eukaryota; kingdom Metazoa; phylum Arthropoda; class Collembola; order Symphypleona; family Sminthuridae; genus Disparrhopalites; species Disparrhopalites patrizii. The sequence continues at coordinate 1,287 of JAQGBT010005518.1, forward strand.
GAAAGAGAGACTTTCGTGAATCTTTGTGTAGATCTATTATGTGAAGTGATTTTCTATACAATTTATTTGGAGGCAAAATATGAGCGTGTGCTCTTTTTGCGATGATTGCCTTTATGTGCATACACTTTGTTCAATTTTTTTTTTGTGTTTTTTTTGGGGGGTGGAGTGAATGTACAAGATTTCTCATGATTTTTTTGGTTTCCTTTTATCCCTTTGGTGCCCTCTACCATACTGGGTATATACAGGTATGCAGTGGACGTGAACGGGAGTCGGAGGAAGAATGCAACGAGGGAGACGACGAGCACGTTGAAAGCCTGGCTGGCGGAGCACAAGAAGAATCCGTATCCAACCAAAGGGGAGAAAATTATGCTTGCGATTATCACGAAAATGACGCTGACTCAAGTCTCCACATGGTTTGCCAATGCGAGGCGGAGACTGAAAAAAGAGAATAAGATGACTTGGGAACCTCGTAATCGACCTGATGATGATGATGACGTCGACATTTCCGATTCCGAACAAGATAGTAAAAAACCATCTGATGATACAGGTATGGGTGTTAAAAAAAAAAAAACTTTTTTTATTTTATTTATTTTCGGCTTCATTATCTTTGTTTACATTTGGTAAGGTTTTTAAAGGGAAGGAAAGAGATCCCTCCCATTATTATTACCTCAATAACCACAAGGTTTGTCTTTCATCCCCCTCAAAAGAAATGCATTTATCATTGTCCCTATTAATCCCTTCTGTGGTTTCTTGTTTTCGTCACTTTTTTTCTTCTTCTTTTCTCTGCCACTTAATATATACACTTAAAGAAATTTAATGGTACATAAAGGGACTGAGTACTTTTTTTGGGGCTTGTACACACTTTGGGTCTATGATTATTGACGGACTTATATGAACAATGTGTATTATTAGGGGAGCGTTGAAAGGTTCAAGTTTATACCATCTGTTTTTTTTTGTCTCTCCCTTTTTCTTCAGTATTTAAGGGAAGAAAATCGGTTTATTTGCCCTTTCCTTCATTGCTTCCTGCACCCTTTATTTTTAAAACAAATATCGCGTGTCTTTTTTTTTTATCTTTCAACGTGAAAGTCCCTGTCATTTGGACTTATGAACGGCACTTATGGATATCCCCTTTTTTCGTTCTCCCTTACATTTAATTGAGGGGAGATTTTCTAAAAGAACAAGACCAAAAAACGTTTTCTAGGCCCAGTTTAAAAAGAGCTCTAAAACGATTCTTCTGTATTTACAAAATACTACGAGCATCAAATTCATGAAAATTATGGGAAAAAAACAATTACACAAGGAGCTTATGATTCGCAAAAGTTCCGTGCTTTGATCTTCTTCCGAAACTAAATTGTCAACTTCAATAAATATTATGAAGTCCTTTGCATTATTCATAAAATTTTACAATCATGAAGTGCAGTAAAACTTCTTATTTCGTCTCCATTATTAGTAATAGTAAATATTTCCGCATATAAACCTATCGCGTTTACGTAATCCGTAATAATAATATGATATAATACTTAATACTTGAGATAAATGTGGATAATTAAATTATACATTATTTCACATTTAAAATATACAATTACAAACTTTTAGTATAATCCAAAAATGCTTCCAGTCAATCTCTATCATTAATTCACATTTGAAATATACAATTACAAACATTTATGATAATCCAAAAAAAATTCCAGTTAATCTCTATCACAAATTCACAGCCAATAAAAATTCAGAATTAAATTTCCACAATTGCAAATAATTTAATCACGATAAATTAAGTCGTGTGCAAATGAAATAGATAGTTGCATGTTTTACGTTAAATTTGATTCGAAAAAGTAAGCATAAAAAAATTGTTTAATTAATTTAGAAAATATATTTTAAAGCATTTTGGAGACTGAATTATGTTTTGCGTTAAATATTGTTTTAAAAAGTAAAAAACATATATTTAAATTATTTAGAAAATATATTGTAAACAATTTTTGGAGATTGGATTTTGTTTTGCTTTAAATTTGGTTTAAAAAAAGTAAAAGGAATATGTGAAATAATTTAGAAAATATAGGCATCTAAAAACATTCTTGGAGACTCGATTATGTTTTTTGTTAAATTTTATTTTAAAAAAGTAAAAAAAAAAATATTTGAATTAATTTAGAAAATAAATTCTTAAAGTGTTTTGGAGACCGAAAATAATCAGTTGTGTGTAGATAAAAGTGCATAATTACTTCATTTGGCGTGAAAAGGCCATTGCAGACTTGGTTTACAAATTTGAAATTATGTGGTTACATATGTACATGCTTGATTTTTTTGTTGCTTAAACAGATAATGAGAGGCTGGGAAGTACAAACACTCACGCCCATGGGAAGTCATCCCCCACGGGATCTAGCTGTAGTGATGGAAGTAAAGAAGGGACGACTTCCACCCCGAATCAAAAACCAAGAATATGGTCCTTAGCGGATTTAGCGGGTAGTGGGACGGGAGCGGGAGGGACGGACAGTCATCATCAAGGAAGTAGACGACACAATAATCTACCTGGGTCAGCCTTTAGCCCTTTAAGTAGATCATCACATTCCGAGTCAATTTACCGTGGGCTTTACCCTTTACCTCACCCCGCCTATCATCCTGACAATCCTTAGAAAAAAACCGTCTCTTCCAAACAAACAAAAAATAAAATAAAAGATACCCCTCTCATCCCTCTTATAACCCCTCATACTCATACAATACATCTTGTGCCCCTTCATCTCACCCCTCAACCCCGTCGCCCCCAAATAAAAATCATCCCTTGAATATTAAACCTTCCCCCCTCGTCATATACCTTTATAAAAATAAAAAAATATATACATAACTTTTTCGTTTCTTTTTATTTTATTTAAAAAAAAGAAGAGAGAAACAAAACGCCTCCCTTGTGAATAAATATATAGTACATATACATATATATTTAATATGTATATATTTAAAAAAAAGAATCCTCCGTCTCCCCCATCGAAAAAAAAAATGTGTGTTGTTGTTACATATATATACATTACATATTATACGAATAAGGATATAAAATTCTACGAGTCCCCCATCTACGAAAAAAATAATGTGAATGTGTACAATAATGATAATAATAGGACGGGAAGACAAAAATTTATTTGTTACTATTATTATTACCACCTTCATCATCACCGTTATTATTATTACACATTACATATGCATACATATACAGACATAATTAATTATAAATTAATTAATAAAAAGCCAGCCCAAAACATTGTGATTTATGTTCTTTAGCAGTATTAATTGCTCATTGTATGTGTACAGCAATAAGACATATAAATATATTATCATCATCCTCGTTATTATTACTATTATTATTATTTAAACAATTTAAAAAAAACTCATTTTACCAATCGAGACAACTTGGATAAGTGTAGCAAGAGAGACAAAAAAAATAATAATCTTGTACGAGCGAAAGACATTGTGAGAGAAAAAGAGACAAATTGTTTTTTTTAAATATGTACATTGAGAAAATTTCCAACCATGTTTGTTATTATTATTATGGGAAAAAATGTCAAATGTTATTATTATTATTTCCACACTAGTGCATAATTAGTACAGGTAGGGGGAAAGAGCAAACTACGTCGACTCCAAGCTAAAAAAAGTCAATTTTAGTACTTTAGTATGTATACATATATGTATGTATTTTACGTTGAAATATATAAGCCTCGAGAGCAGCACAATTTTGTTTTCAAAACAAAACTAGTTTCTTAATGTGTATAGGTTATTATTATTTACTATACCATTTATAATTTGAAAATAATAAAAAAAAATGACAGGGAATTCCTTAAGACGACGAAAGAGACAAATTTTTTTTCTGACAGGAAGCATCCGACAACTTGAATGGTCTCTCATCAAATCCTCATCTTCTGCTTATCATCCATGATTTTTATCACCCAGGAATTTATCGTTTCTCTCCAGTTTTTTTTTTTTTTTTGAAAATCAACCATGAATAATCCATACCTACTACTAATTTTATATACAAACTATTATTATTGTTATTTTTAAAAAAACGGACAAATAAGAAAAATACCACGTCTTTAGTTTTTTAGGCAGAAAATAGGAGAAAATCGCTACTAGAAATAAATACTACTTTGACGGAAGCCCGAGAGGAAAGACGAATAAGATTGTGGAGAGGGGATGAAAATAACAATAATCAAAATGGAATGAATGTGCGAGTGTGAATTCCTTGTTTTATGCTTGTAATGTGTGGAAGAAAAAGAGAGGAAGAGTACTATATTATTATTATACGCTGTAATAATAGTAATAAATATGCATATATATGATACTATCCAAAATACTACATAGTTGATGGTACAATAATAATACTATGTTATATAGAAGCAAAAAAAAACTGTTTGGGGGGAAAAGACGAAAAATGAAGGAAGAGAAATAAAATAATAACAATAATAATAAAGCTACAGAATAATAATAATAATAATGATAATACATAAGCAAAAAAAACAGCAGAAGAAGCTGAAGGAGGAGAAGGAGAAGGAAGGAGGAGAAAAATGAGAAAAAATTTGCAAATAAGTGACTTTTTTGCAATATCTTTAATAAAAGCCTTTTAAAAAGACATTTCACACCTATCCTGCAGTGTAACTTGTTTGATTATCTTGTTTGCTTCCATCTCACGACATCATGGCATGCAAAACACCAAAGTCCTCATCATCCTCATCATCATGAACAGCACCATCGGCATTATCTTCTTCCATTTTTTTTGTACATTCATTCTCAAAACACATGCATATCTTTTACACCTCATTTTCATGAAAAACTCCTGTCATATTACACACATACAATTCCCAGGGCATGATACAAACTGTTTTATAATGGCTCTACTGTCTATTCACTACTTGGGCTTTGTATGTGCATGATGTATGCACATGAATACATCTCATAGGAGGCAGTTTATGGGGACTCCGTGATTGTTGTGCTGACGAACTTATCACTGCTAAATGCCGTAATCTCTTGGGGGGAGAAAAAAGGATCAACCGTGGTAATCATAGGGAAATATCATAGAGGAAAATACCAACTTCATGTAGCTACTACATCATCAAGGTACTTTAACAACACGTAGTCTTTCGAGGCAAAAGGAATTAACGGCAAGCAGAAAAAAAGTGAGCGGCAGCAAGAGAAAAACGAGAAAGAGAGAGAAAGAGAGACCGAGAAAGAGCGAAAAAGAGACACAGAAAGAGAGAAAACGAGAAAGAGAGAGAGTGAGAAAAACAGAGACAATGAGAGGGAAAGAGTGAGATAAAAAGAGAAAAGAGAGAGAACGAGAGAGATAAAAAGAGAGAGAACGAAAAAAAGAGAGAATCAGAGAGAAAAAGAAAGAGACAGAGAGAGAACGAGAGAACGAGAGAACGAGAGAGAAAAAGAGAGAACGAGAGAGAAAAAGAGAGACCGAGAGAGAAAAAGAGAGACCGAGAGAGAAAAAGAGAGACCGAGAGAGAAAAAGAGAGAACGAGAGAACGAGAGAGAAAAAGAGAGAACGAGAGAGAAAAAGACAGAAAAAGATAGAGAGAGAGAGAAACAGAGAGAAAGAGACAGAAAGAACAAGATATAGGAAGATCAAAAGAGAGGAAAAGCGTGAGAAAATGAGAAGAAAAATCAAGAACGAAAGAGGGCGAGAGAGACAGACAGTGAAAGAAAGACAGACAGCAAAAGAGATTAGTGTTAAAAAGTCACTTGACATTTCCTATGTGGTATTATACTGCATTCCAACCAATTGAAGCTTTCTCTCTCTCTCTACCTGTCAGTTTTCCCTTTCAACTCGTCCATTTGCAGAAAAACTAAGAGACGAAACATTCAAATGAAAAGAAAGGAAAAGTCCCCAGCACAAAAATGTTATTTGTGCGACACAAAAAGCAACAAAATGGATTTTATAGCGGAAATCAATGCCAAGGAATGTGAAGAGAATGAGCGGGAAAAGTGCTTTATATTTGTAACTTGTGTAAAATATTTTTGTAACACTCCAGCTGGAGGTTGCAAAATAGGTAAAAATATATTTGATTTATGAAAAAGGTCCCAAATATTTTTTTTTGCTGTTCTGTACATGACCATACCCAGTGTGTGTGTGGAGGGGGGAAGGTATAAAATAGCATTCTCTCCTCCCATTGAGGGCACTTGTGTCCCAGTGAAAACAGCAATAAGCATCTACATATGTATACGGCTGTTACAAATGCGGTGGAGGACCTCTCATTAAAAAGTGGAAGGAAGCAGAGAACATTTCCTCTATGATTGGATAAATGTACAAAGGCAGTCCCACCACCACTACAATGCACATTGTGTTTTTCTCTGTCTCTCTCTCCCTTTTCTCTCTCTTTCTCTTTCCCCTCTCAATAACAGGGCTAAGTTGATTTCTTTTCATGATTTTTCTACTCCATTTCGTCCCCATTTATTTACTTAAACGGCCCAACCTTCTCATTTTACAACCACGAGCAGAGCACAGAGAGTTGTGTGTACACATACACAACCATCTCCAATTACTTACAAAAGGGGCTCAATATATACCCGTTACTTTTTAGGCCCTCACACATACATAGAAGGAGAGAAACGATTCTTCTTTTTCTTTCTCAATCTCTCCCTCTCTCTCTCTTTCTCCCTTTTTTTTCTCGCCCACTACTACAGATTTATACTACGGAGGCCTTCCTTGTACATATGGACGTAAGTCGTTTCATTCACGTTGATGGAAAGAAAAAGTAGGGGAAAAAGCGGTTTAGCCACACCGTCATTTTTCCTTACGTTGAATGGGCTTGGTGGTATTAGCACAAGTGTGACTCTCTTTCTATTTTTTTCTTTCTCCCTCTCTCTCTCTCTTTCTTTCTCTGTACAACCCCAACAATTGGCCGTCCAAAAGACGGCCAGAGAGGGAAAAAATCCCTGACCCTGACAATGCCAACAATTGTTGCATTGCATTCATTCATAAAATTGTGAAGAAGAGGATGAATAGGGAAGATGAAGGCTGGGGAAAATTAGAAGGAAAACACACAACACTTGAAATGTCTTTATCCATTAAGCCTTCTTTAAAGGATGTGGAAACACCCTGTGGCTCATCTAGCCGAAATTTTTTCAGCCGGAATGTCAAGAATCTCATACACTCTCGCTGTCACTTGCTCATTTTCTGTTTTTTCCCCCGGCCAAAGAGCGAGTTTTGAGAGGGAGACAAGCAGAGAGAGAGAGAGAGAGAAACTGGCCGGAAAGAGGAAGGCAAGAGGAAAAATGAGAGGAACAAGTCAAGAACGCGAGGACTTGAAGGATCCTACTTACACATCCCCCTAAATGGGGGGAGTCCCATAAGTATTATGGGTTTTAGAAGCTTTTGTGCATTATTACTATTGTTGTCCTGCATTATAGTCAAATGAGAAGGAAAAGCTGCCCTTTGGGAATAACACACACATCGGAAGATGTCACCAAGGAGAAGAAGGGCAAAAAAAACCCCGTGGGTAAAATATGGTCTACGGGGTAGCTCCATACCACTATGAATTCATGGGACAAAACACCGGCCAAGTGTAAATAAAGTTTTTGGTGATGTAAAAAAATAGAGAGAGAGAGAAAGGAAAAGAAAACGATATTGTATGTCCGTTAATTCAGGTGTTTATCTTCGTACACACAGTAGCTAAAAGACTTTTTTTCCCTTGTGAAGGGTTCCCCTCCCTTTACTGTGTACGGTGGGTTTCGACCATAGAAAATAATATAATAATACGAATCGTTACAATAAGAGTAACACGGGATGTCAAGCTGGAGGTGCTACTAGTGGAGAATGGAATGGGAGAATGGAAGGTTCAATGAAGGAGGCGAAAAATAAGTAAGGAATATGACTAGAGAGAGAGAGATGGGATGGAGAGAATTAGAGGGAAAAGGACAAACAATTTTTACCATACGCTTTTATTCTATTACTCACCAACAATAAATACCAAGGAGGAAGAAGAGCAGAGAGGGAGAGAGAGAGACATCCTCGTTAGGCCCGTGGGTATAGAAAGATGAAGAAAAAGTACATTGTTGAAGACGAAGTAGAAGAAGATGTGACTCCACCACGCTTGTATTATTATTTGGACCCAGTGTGTAGGGTGGTCTTGCCAAGGTGTGTGATGCCCCTTGGTATAAAAGTGGTCATTGTAGCATTGTCATGACTGGCTTCCCAAACATATTAATCATGAGTCTTTGTCAAGTGAGCCCATTCCATAGCTTTCTCTCTCTCTCTCTCTCTCTCTTTCTCTCTCCCTTGGCCATGCCAGTAATTCTATTAAGTCATCATTAGACAAAAACGCTTATTTCCTTTATTTTCTTCCCCTTCTTTTCATGTTGAAAAAAGTGCTCTGAAATAATTTCTTCAATAAGCGGATCTGTTAAATAACACACAGATTTTCTCAATTGTAACAATGTCAGATGAATAATTTTATTTTATTTGCTTTCTTCCATACTCTTCCATGCCTTTTTCTCTGTACATTTTTTCTTCTCATATATGTATGTACATATGTATGTATATTCCACAACAAAGAGAATTTCTTCTGTCTTTTTCTCTCTATCTCTCTTTCGTTCTCTCGCTATCTCCACTCTCTTTCACTCATTCTTTCTCTGTAACTCTCTCCTTTCTCTTTCTATTTATATTTTTCTATCTCTCCCTTTCTCCTTCTATTTCTCTTTTTCTCTCTCTCTCCTTTCTCCTTCTATTTCTCTTTCTCTCTCTCTCCTTTCTCCTTCTATTTCTCTTTTTCTCTCTCTCCTTTCTCTTTCTATTTATATTTTTCTCTCTCTCCTTTCTCTTTCAATTTCTCTTTTTCTCTCTCCTTTCTCTTTTAATTTCTCTTTCTCTCTCCTTTCGCTTTCTCTTTCTCTCACTGTCTCTTCCTTTCCTTCGCTCTCTATCAATCTTTCTTGTTCTCTTTGTCTCTTCCATTCTTTCTCTCCCTCTGTCTCTCTCTACCTCTCCCTTCTTCTCTCTTTCTGTCTCCCTGTAAACCTCTCTCTCTGCTTCTCTCTTTCTGTCTCCCTGTAAACCTCTCTCTCTGCCTCTCTCTTTCTGTCTCCCTGTAAACCTCTCTCTCTCTGCTCCTCTCTTTCTATCTCTCTGTACACCTCTCTCTCTGTTTCTCTCTTTCTTTCTCTCCATCTCTCTATCTGTCTGTCTCGGTCTCTATCTGTCTCTGCCTCCATCTCTTTCTCTCTCTCACTTCCTCTTGTCTTGCCTGGCCGAAGGAATGCGAGTTATTTTAAAAATTTCATTCTTACACTCCGGCTAATTACGTTGGGTGAAAGTACCTTCCCATGCAGTCCGATTTGGTGTTGATACCTTCCATAAAGGTAACAAGATGTGAACAAAAGTTTGGATTTATGCCTGGAATAATCATATTGGAATGTTGTCTTCTTCATCCTTAATGGTTGAAGACAGGAGGAATTATTATATTTTTGATTCCATCTTCACGTCTTTCTCCCACTGGTTATTAAACCCTTCTGGTACTGTCTTAGAGGATGAGGAAAAGGACGTGTATTTTTTTTGTGGATAAAGAGAACTCTCCGGAGGGAATCTCTTTGGATTTACTTGGATGGTTCCCTCCTCTCCGGTATCAGTTGGACAGAGCCAGAGGAAGGGATATAGGACGAGTCCCACTGGGGCATCTCTTCTATTGGCACATGGGGGGCTCACCCCCTCCTGGGCTCGGTGGAAGAGCACATGAAGTCATGAAACAAGAAGGGAAAAAAATGTGTAGATGTGTACATTGACTCATGACTAACAATTGTAGCCAACGTGTGCCCCATGCCATTTCTTCCGTCTCTTCACTCACTTTGAAAGGATGGAGGAGTTTATGTAAATTGTGTGTATGAATATGTACGTTGAAGAAAAAAACAAATATCCACATTCACCCTTTCGTCAGCTAATAACCACAATAATAAAAGAAGACGTTATATTTTTTTACAATAATAAATTTTATTTTGAAAAAAAAAAAAGAATCCTCCATGGATAAAGAATCTACTACAAAAGTCCCTTAAGATTCCCTAAATATTGAGTATAGATAATTTTACTAATATTTATTTTAAAATCTTATTACTAATATTACTAAATGGCCGTAATGTACTAATTTTGGTGTAATATCCTCATTTATTAATTTAGGATTAAGTTTATGGGGCAAATATAATGAACTACCAAAGTTCAAATTTATATTTCTTTATTAAGATATTGCTCTCTTTTTTTGACTACTTTCCCGTCCATCGCTCTTCTTTCAACACATTTCATCATCTTATTCGCGTCTCGTGAGTATCCGTCATGGCCCGAGCCACGTTCAGGTCAAATATGGATGTCTGAAATGAGAAAGCATAAAAAAATACACAAGTAAAAAAAAAATGTTTACAAATGTTGAGGGATTATACGCAATAATTTGTGAATATTTCCCTTCATACTAAAATCCCATTAATTTGGTTTGTAACTACTACTAACGTACTAACAAGTAATATAAAAGACACCCCACACTTTTCGCCTTTCCCTTGTGAATCCATGTTTTGTCAAAAGTGTTGGCAATCCTACTAAATATCGTCATCATCATATTTATTTATATTTTTTTATTATTTCTCCTCTGTAAGTAGTTGTATTACTAGTGTAAACCCAGTTAAAGAAGGCTTCTACTTTCCTAGTATCGCCCTCCATCTTTTTTTCATCCTTTCCGTCTTGTATATTACGTATAGAAATGTAGAAAAAAAAAGAAATAAAAATTAGTACTGCCTGGGAGTGTGTTACAAGGGAAACAAAGGTTTCGTTCAGTTCTTCTGTGAAAGAACCAGAGAGAGAAGCAACATTTTGAAATTTATGGGTTTCAACAATTCTGATAAATCCACGGCTTTAATCGTCTCATCCCTATTAGTTTCCAACCCACACGGCTTGACATATAAATTAAGGAACAACTGGACACAACATGGCTCTCTTTCCATACTGACAGGGTGAGTCCCTAATAAATTATGGAATCAATGCCTTTACACATACACGAACCTACAAAAAAATACATAGCTACAGTGATAGGGAGAAAAAGATGACACGAATTTGCAAAAATGTTCCCTTTCATTCCCTCCCCAACCCCCTCATGTTTCCCCTTTGGCCGTGAAGAAGTCATTATCAATAGAGATGTGGACATGTGGTAGTAGAGGGAAGGGGTAAAGAGGACAAAATTGGATGAAAACGAGAGAAAAATTTAAACAACTTGATGAAACAAGAGGAAAAACAAGTGTGTTCACATGCAAACAAGACCCAGAAACAAACACAGGCATTCACAAATGGGGAGATAGACACCATCACAGATTTATATGTCGGCTGGGGATGAGCAAATTATATTTACAAGGATACGGAGACGAAAAAAAGGGAATGTTCGAGTGATAAAAGAATAATAATATTATCACTTGCACAAGTACAAGATAAAGTGCCAAAGTGAGAGAGATCGAGAGAGAGAGACAGAGAGAGACGAGGAGCAAACCACGCATCTCCGTGATAAGTTGGGTGTCAGGACAAGCTCTTAACTCTTCAGGGTTGAGGTGGAAATTATGCAAACATGGATTAAAAGTTCATTAGAGTCTAATAAAATAAGCCTTAATTAGTTTAGATGAGTCGATCCTTTTTTTCACATTTCCACACATGTGAAGTTGATTTCTGGTTTTGTCTCTCTCTCTCTTTCCTCTCTTTTTCTCTCTCTTCTCTCGCGCGCTCTCTCTCTCTTTCTCCATCTCTCTGTCTTTTCTATCTCCGTCTCGCTCTCCCACTCTCATCCCCTCAATCCCCCTCGTCATTCCTCGCCAATTTATGCATGAAGAGTAAGTGAGATGGCTAGTAAAAAAAAAGGTAAGATTTGTGGATTTTCAAGGAAAAAAACGGGGAAATTATTCAGAGTAAAGTGAAGAAGAGTCACTGAATGAAGAGAGAGACAAAAAAAAAATAACCAGAAGAAGAAGTGGTTCTCGCTCCGTCTTGTTCATTGTGTAAGAGGGATAAAAAGGACAAAACGAGTTGAGTTTGAAAACTGAAACAAGGGAGAATCACTTACTCATGTATTTCATGCATGTACAATTACCGTATAGGTTTACATGTTCAAAGGGCATACGGGAAATAATACATGAAGTAAGTAGTAGAAAAAGAAGTAGAAGTAAAAGAGAGAAAAAAAAGTAGTAGTAGTAGGAGTATCTTAACTGGACAAAAAAAAAAGGTTGGAGGGAGAGAGGAAGAGAGAAAGACAGAGATAGAGAGAGAGAAAGGGAGAGGGGAAACTAACATAAGTATAAAGGGAGAAGCGTGAAGGTAATGATGGGCTTCTCTGCATCCCAGTTGAATGATAATGAATATAAATACTTATAGGGTCATAAGATGAGTAGTGTTGATAAGAGGGGGACAGTTATTAGATTTATAGTTTGTTTTGAAAAGGGTGATCCCTTGGCCTGGGAATAAATCTTAAGCCTGATAAGACAGAGTGACACAAACCAGAGACAAGAGAGAGAAGCAACACACAGACACACACACACATACACTGTGTATTAATATGTTCGTCTCCCTCTCTCTCTCTCTCTCTCTCTCTCTCTTCCCCTCCCCCACTCACTCTCCCTTAGTTTCCCCTCCCCCTCCTTATATACTTTTTACAACGATTGCAAAGGAAGGAGAATACTACTGTTAGAAGAGGACTTGTACCACTACGGCAGCTATAGAGCAGATGTTTAGAGGAAAAGCCTGCGGCTGAGAAACCTTGCTCGACTGGGTGTTCTCCTTCCCTGTGTAATCACCTTGTTTAGAGCTCCGTGCTTTTGTGCGGTCCGCACGCAACATTCCACGAGAAAGAGAGAGAGAGAGAAAGAGAGAGAGAGAGAGAGAGAGAGAGAGAGAGGA
>JAQGBT010005519.1:0-14170 GCA_034698585.1 Disparrhopalites patrizii
CGGCGCATAATTAATTCTGGGGATGAAGTAAGCGCAAACTGAGCGCCAGCGCATGGCTTTGGCCACCAATTACGACAACTAACCTGCAGTTTACGCATAGTACGTTCAATAAACCTATTTTTGAGTTTCAAAAATTCTCCTGGCAATTGCGCCCATAATTTTTGATCCTTTCTTGTGTCGTATTTCTGTACAAAATATGTATCGTGGCAAAATTGGGCAAATTCTGCGGATGGAATCCACACCCGCAGTTTTCCGGCAGGACATTGAAATAAAAATTGCAACATGGCAATTGTTATTATAGGGACAGGCAAGTGCTAAAAAGTTAAATGACATATGCGCACTAGACCCTATCAATCTACCCAAAACTTTGTTTCTGACCCTTGTTTCTGGCCTGAGCCCAAAGCAGGAAGATAACGCCAAAATAGGCATTCAAATTAGGAGTTTAGAATGCTTATAGAAGGCTCAAATGCAGCTCAATCCTTATGGAATGGCGGTGTCTTTGTCAATGTTTTACACATACAAATTTTGCAGATTCTGAAAAACGCTTAATAACAACAAAAAACTATAAAGTGCTAAAATCAAAGTTTGGTTTAAAAAGAACACCCTAAAAATTTTAAACGCGATTTCGTAAAAAAATAAAGCGCAAGTTGCCTGTTACAAGAATTATTATTGCAGATTTTAGCACTTTTGGGAGATAAAGACTGTTTTGCTGCTATATATTGACCACACTGAATATATAAAACATCCCCAAAACCAAATCTGAAACCTACAAACAAATAGAAATACTATTATTTGCGTCGCAATCGTAAAAATTTGAAGTTTTACAGAATTTTGAAATTTTGATAAATAGTCGTATATTTCACGCCAGAAAATCTGGTCAGCTTAATCATTGGAGACGTGCAAACAATCCTTTATACATAAAACAATTATTTTTAATTAAATGGATTTTGAAATGGATATTATTAAAAATAATGCATACATATACATACACTCTTCACTTCAGTTGTGGACCGAAGTTCAAAATACTTTCACGTATGTATACATATATTCGTGTATCACCGGTCTGTCAATGTTCCCCAATAAAAAAAAAGTGCAAACCTGCATCTCAATTCAAGACATTTGTAAAATTGTAAAATATAAAAAGACTACAAAAATCAAGGTGAAAAAAATTAAAGCTAGCACTGATCAGCTACAACTGTATGTTTAATTCATAATGAACTGTCAATCCAAATGACAGTTGATCCGTGTATAGTTCAAAAAGCCATTTTACCCAATCTTGTTTTTTACATTGACTGTTGACTCACCTGGTGCATCAAGCAACTAGGGACCATTGAGATTCACTGGAGCATTCCTTAATAATCCTTTTTAACATCAGAAGCATATACATGTACAAAGGCGGGAACGGAATATGCATTCAACAATTCTTCACACTTCACTTCAATCTGGTTTTTTTTTTTTTTTTGCTTTAAGCAGTTTATCCGATCATTAAATGTTGGAATCGAGTTAGGGATTAAAGTGCTTGATATAAGGCGAAGAAGTTTAGAGACACCGGAAATATTATCCATCATGCATTAATGAGCACTACGACGACTAGACGGAGGTTGAAGGGCCAAAAGTGTATGAATAATTTATACTTGAAGTTGCTGATACTTTCTTGTTCGCTCTTTTCTTTTTCGAATTGATTTGGAACAACCAATCCAACCAGGCGCCTTGTGACTCCCACTAGATGGTTGATATTTTTACTTCCTGTTTTCCCTTGTGAACATGTGATAAACAGAATGTGTGAACCCGTACAAATTTCTCCAGGAGAGGTTTGGTCTATCTACACCAATGTTTTTCCGGAGAAAACGGGCTGGTCCGAGACTTTCTGGAGAATCTCTTCACATTTCCTTTAACTCTTACACACCGTTTTTGTATTTCTAACAATACATTTTTTTTTAAATACAGCCAAATTTTTAAGCCATTGTATAATTGTATTGTATAGAATATCTAGACCTAAACATTAGTAACTCGCCGGCGTATTTATATAGGTAAATATAAAATACATTTATACGCCCTTTTTTTGACGGAATTTACCACATTTACTCTGGATTTCCTTTCGACAACCCGGATATCTGATGTAGTAAGTAGACAAAAAACTAGTTTTCCTAACTTTGAATAGTATCATTTGTTGTTGTTGGGTTCCTTATTTTGAATTTTAAATGCGTTGAGTTAGGTTAATTGGGTGGCTATAACGTTCATTCTTGTAACGGGGAAACTTGAACCATCCAATCGCTAAACGCAAATAACACTGTTACAATAAGCCCTATTCTCTAGTTGACGATTTTGTATTTAATTATGTTTATATATGTATTTCATGAAAGATGTACTTTTCATACAGGTGAAGATTTACCGCGCCTGTCCTTGTTTCATGCAACAATCTTTTGAATGCTTATAATTGTGCTCGGTAATTAGAATGAAATTTGATTGGTAATGTTTCATACAAAGTTAGTGGCTTTCTCGTCCTCTGACGTGATCTATACGTACACGGGATCAATCAAGATCTTTCATGTGATCAGTATTACATAATTTATATGAGTAGGTGTGTTCTGGTTTTGTATTGTGACAAGACCTTGGTGGATTTTGGCATGGGTTTATACTAGTACATGCATTTGTAATTTATTTATAAAGAAGCCTTTGATTGTGACATTAAAATTTTCTTGCTTGAACTGATTTAATAAGTTAGAAGCATTTTCAGTACAAGCAAATTTACCATAAATTCTAATCCTTGTGTGAAGTCACAAGTGTTATACATATATTCGTGTTTATTTCAGGGATCTCTGTCATCACAATGGTTAGCCGTTTTGGAAAAACTCCGCAACGATAAAATACATTGTCACTGAAATGGATAAAGATAAACCGACCAGTGTGGATGTTGCACCTACAGTCCCGGACGAAGGAAGCTATGATATCGTCAAAGCGACACAAGTAAATTGCCTTATATTCCATTTACAAAAAGTTCCCATTTCTAGTTCCAAAGCGGTGAAGTCCTAATTTTTGAGAATAGAGATTTTTGCGTAAAAGGTGTGCTACTTCCGCGAAACCTTTCGCATATACCTTTCTGGGATTTTGGATGCAATGAATTAATTTTGAGTAATTCCTATGTCCATTAGAATACATGATGAAGGAAATCGTATTATCTCTCCTGAAAACTTTCCAAATTAGCTTGAACCATTTTAGAACTAATCGTTCATTTGTTTGTCCTAACGCATTGAAACTGAATTGTAATGCTCTATGTGACAATTTGGTACATATCCGTGATCTGAATTTCTTTACAGTATGGAATTTTCCATCGCTGCAAAGAGTTGATTGAACAAGGTTTCGATGTCAATCAGCGAGATAATGAAAATATAACACTTCTTCATTGGGCAGCAATTAATTGTCGCAAAGACATTGTAAAATTTTATATCGATAATGGCTCCATTGTGGATGCTGTGGGTGGAGAGTTACAATCTACTCCTCTCCATTGGGCAACCCGACAAGGTCATCTGAGTATGGTCGTGTTACTTATGAAACACGGTGCCGACCCAACGCTTCGGGATGGGGAAGGATGCTCTGCAATTCATTTGGCTGCTCAGTTTGGTTACACACCTATTGTTGCCTTTCTATTAGCAAAAGGAGTCAGTCCAGATTTACAAGATCGCTCGGGCATGACTCCATTGATGTGGGCTGCGGCACGAATGCACAGGTTGAAGTAAAAACTTGTTTGAATTTGATTAATGGTGAGTACATAGATTCAACTAACATGTCTTTTTCATTTCGCCAGTCCTGATCCAGCAAGATTACTACTAACATTTGGTGCAAACACTTCGCTTCAAGATCGCACAAATAGAAATACTGCGCTCCATTGGGCTATTTTGTCCAAGAACTCAATTGCCATTCAGATGTTGTTAAATCGAAATGCTAGTCTGGACATTCCCAACGATGCTGAGGAAACACCGTATCAATTACTTAAGAAAATGAAAGAAGCTGACTGGATAGGGAAAAAGACAGTTGATTCGTTATTGGAAAAATATAACGCCGAAAATAGGGGTGGGTGGTGCAAGTTTCTGCGGCAAGACAAGGTAAAATTGTTGACCGTGAATATTACACAAGTTCAGAAAAACCAGGGATACTGTCATAATTATATCACAATTATTATGTTTTTTTTTTTGCAGAAGGTGCGATTTTGGGGCACAGCTTGCATTCCTTTTATCGTTATGTACTTCTTGGGCGAAGTATTCTCAGCCAGCATTAGCATTTGGATTAAAGCAGGACTCTTTGCTGCGTGCATTTTTACATTGCAAAGAATAGGACGATTTGTTTGTGACGATCGTTTTATGATGATTTTTCCGATTAGTGTCTATTTTGCTACCAAGGTTTGTATTCCAAAAAAAAACTGTCAGAAATAAATCACTGGATTAGCAACCAATAATTTTATACAATTTTATGAAATCATAGTTTTGGATGTACGTCACGTGGTTTCGCTACATCACACCGGTGGTTCCAACGAGACAAACTATTTTGCTGGTCGGATCATCAGGTCTGCTTTGGTACAATTTTCTTCGTGTCTGGCTTGGAGATCCTGGCATAATTAACATGTCAGAAGATGAACGATACCAAGTGAGTAACTTATTGCGTATATTTACATTTACTTCTACCGTGGTCTGTCGACAAAGTCAATGCATATGTAAAAACTAATTTCGCTGGATTCTAGACGATTATTGATCTCGCCGAGGAAGACGGGTTTGATCCCAAATATTTTTGCACTACGTGTCTAGTGCGTAAACCTATGAGATCGAAACATTGCTCCATATGTGATAGATGCGTCTCCAAGTAAGATTTTATTTTGACTTTATGGAATAGTAGTGCATATTAGCTATACTTGATTTTTATGGACATGTATGTTGACCAATTGACCATGCCATTAACATTACATAGTATATTGAAATACGTGTTTCGGTGCGGTGGACAGACCATCTTACAAGTTTTATTGTAATTTGGATTTCGTCAAATGTACATGATAGATATTGTAATACAGTTACTGTAGCTCATGTTCATTTGCCTAATTATTGATTTACGCAAAAAAAAATCCAGAAGCTCATTGATATTTTTACCGTGTGGTTTTAGGTTTGACCATCACTGTCCATGGTTATCAAATTGCGTTGGATGGAAGAATCACAGATACTTCATTGGTTATTTGCTCTGCTTGGTTCTTCTATGCTCCATGTATGTTTGGGGAGCATGGCAGTACTGGACTATCAAATGTAACTGGGAGGCGACGCCGTGGAATCTAGTCAATATATTTCAGTGTGATCCTTGGGTAAATTTCATGACTGCCCAGGCGTTGGTTCACGCCATTTGGGTGTTTGTTCTCCTCTCCTGCCAGATGTACCAGGTATTAATTTATGATTTTATCAATATGTTAATCCTTTATTTACCACTCTAGTCCATTATAAGATTTATATATTCATTAGATTTCATGGCTGGGGATGACAACGAATGAGAGATTAAACTGGACCCGGTATACGTACTTCAGATTTTCCAGAGATAATCATGGACGCACGCCCTTTAATCGAGGTTGTTTTCAAAACACGATTGACTTCCTTGAGATTCAATGCTTTGGTTGTTTCAAGCGAGACAAGACGGACTGGTCAAGAGCATATGCTCCAACAGGCAGTGCAGATGATCCTGACTTTCATCAATCCCTAAGAGACTCGTTACCACTCGTTCGGGATAGACGAGATAATTACCAGTATGTGTAATGCGTTCCACACCATATGAAATTGTGTCCTATTATGAGTTTTAACTTAACATGTGGCAGTGTTGTTATATGCTGACATCACAAAGGCAATACCGTATAATTTGACGAAGGCTTCCTTCGTTGCAGCAGTTTGTTGTTTCACTAATTTATTGTTGTAATTTTCAACTTCTATCCGGCGGGTATGTAATTTTGTAAAGATTTCTACGAAATAATTATCGCTTTCCACTTTGAGTTCTAACGGTTCTATGCAGATAAAATATATTAAGACTATAATGAGGATAGAGATCTTCGAAGAATTTCGAAAGCTTTAATGGTCAGTATCACGTCCGTAGACGTTAGTTAGGCCAATTTAGTCTGAAAATTCTGCTGCATTTTTTCAGAGTGTTATATGAACAAATATTTGTCGTTCTGTAATTGTATTTGTTACTGTGCTTGTTATAGTATGGCTGCAAAACTTTTTTGAAATATTTTTGTAATTACCACATTTTTGTTGGTAAGCCCAAGCTTTATTCTAGTAAAATGCTTGATTGTTTAACATCATCCCGGGTGCATATACTATGTCGAGTATGAGTGAGTTGTCCTTGAAGTTATGTACTTCCCGTAATAAATTGTAGACTATATAGAAAACTCAAAAGCTGGATTGCAGTATAGATTCACATAGATCACACAAAATGCACAACGGGAGAAATGACTGTAAAAGGAACTATCCCACAGCGCCTTTTAAAAATCTTCTTCAACGCACAAACTCTCCCAAAAGTATGTATACACATCCCCTTTCTTTGTGTTATTTTCTTTTTTTTTTTGTACTATTATTTTTTACACCAGCCACCAAAAATACTAATTTTACCATTAATTGGTCTCCTTCATGATCATGTGAAATTAAATTTAAAAAATGTAAGTAAATGAAACTGATACATGCGTAAATGCGTACACACTACTTACGTCTATGTATATTTATTGTATTTATATAGAGGTAATTGTGTAGCATTACATATGAGCTTCAACTATTTTTTCGACCATTCCTTTTTGCACCTTCCAGTAAGTAAGTAATACCATTTTAATGTTTATGATAAACCAAATACATACATTATGCTATTATACAGATCCTGATGTCGTTACTTGCGTCATTTGCATTTTTTAAATAAATGGCAGCAAAGATTTATCCACTGTAACTGGGAGGCGACGCAATGGAATCTAGTCAATATATTTCATTGCGATCCTTGGGTAAATTTCATTACTACTCAGGCTTTGGTTTTTCACGCCATTTGGGTGTTTGTTCTCCTTTCCTGTGAGTTGTATCCGTTATATGTATCACGTATTAATACTTCATACCTATTACAGCTAGCTATTTACGAGATCGTCTCTTAAACCAAGAACAGACAGTTAAATGAATGTTAGTGATACTAATGAGGCTCAGTTATGTAAACTCCTTGCAGTTTCTTGCGAGTTGATGCACCTTTGCAGTTGAGTTTTAAAGTGGCCATAAAGAGTCCTTTGTAATAGAGAATTTATAGGAGAGAGAGAGAGAGAGTGGGTCAGGTCAATAGGAGGAAGGCGAGAGGAGAAGTCCGGACATTTGACGCCGTGTGCTTCCTCCTGCCCATCTTCTTCCTTCCAGTCACTCGCTCTACAGCTCTCTGTCTCCATGACTATCTGCCGCTCAACTTAAAGGATCGTATCAGAAAAGAACCATTTTCTCTCACCCTCTTCAGCCGACTATTCCCAACGAAAACCTACCTTGGTCAAACGTGAGACCTTATACGAAATGAAATGTCAGTTTTGAAGAACGGAAAAAGACATAGGCCAGGCATGTAAGCATTTGTAAGTACGGTTCATTACTATTAATTACTTCGCTTTTTGGTTATTTGCTCTTAAATTAGTCTGTTTGCACGTACTCTTAATCCCATTTATTTCTTACAACCAAAACTTGACGTTGTTTTTATTTGTGTCTATTTGAGACATGTAATCGCGACTGAACTAGAAACTGGGGGCGGTCGAAGAAGCAGACGAACGAAAGATCCAGAATTTCGGAGCAGCAGTGGATACAGCCGAGCGTAAACTGGAAGCGGAAAACACTAATAGGCTAAACAGGATGAAGAATCATCAGGAATTTTTACGAAAGAAACTTGAGAAATGGTTTGAAGATGAGATCCGAGAAATGGAAAACACTGCCACCCGCCGGAATGAAAACTTGTAATTCATCAAACTCAAATTTTCGTCTTTCGGTATGCGTCATCTTCATCCGAATAAGTTTTTGTCTTGCGTTAAGGGAAGTAGTACATATTACGTCATCAATCGGGGTCAGTCAGTCCCTCAGACCCTTCCGTTTACGGCAACGCTATTCTGTCATCACCATAGGGGTCAGTCAGTCCCTTTGACCCGGAAAAAGGATGACGTAATATGTACCAGCTCCCTAATAATTATATGCTTATGTAAAGTTTATTACACGTAACATTTTTCAAAACAGTGTGTTATAACAAATATCTGGTGTATAGAGTCAGTTTTACAAAACTGTTCAAAATCAATACCATATAGAAATCATGAAATAAAAAATACAACAATCATATAAAATTATTATACTCGTATTCACATTACAAGTAGTTCTTTTTTATTCGACAATTTAGTACATGATTCATTCTTTCTGATTCTTGAACCTCACGAAATGTGACAGTAAATGTTTTACACACTTTTTATGGTTTGTTCGCAGGTCAATAATCCAATGGGTATACCTATAGATTAATAATGTAGTTTAATTTAAATTTAACGTACAAGCAAACAAAAACTTATCACGGACACATGCGCACAAATGTATTCATTATTTAATACCTAATATATAATCATGATCAAATAGACCAAGCGCCCTTGCTTTCAAATATAGTTTCATAACATCATCGATTCCTTTACTGTTTTGGTTTTTATTAGTAATATAATTGCTGGGGGATGGGTGGGTGGAATAAACGCCAAGCTTCTAGTAAAACACGCAGTTTCATGACGATTGTACAGTTCTGATGTACGGAAAACTGCGTCTCAACTTCTCTTTAAAATAGGCACGACAAACTACTCACTAACCGAGTTATATGTACAACTGGGAAGATCGTAACCAGATCACCTCACTGGCAAGGTAAATACTGATTTTTTTACAAGACTTGCCATGTACAAAGAAGCAAATCATTTTTATTTTACAATTATAACTATGTACGACTTCTGCTAATAAGGCGTTTTCCATCAATATATGACAGTATGGTTTTTGCATTTCACTTATTCATCCACAAATTACTAGTGAGAACGGGCGTGATTAGGTTAAGCATTATGCTTTCGTACTCACTTGGCTTGATAACAAAATTCAAAACTTAATGAACATACATACATTTGTCTAACGAAATAAGAATAATAACATCACTTGTGTCTCCACTCAAATGTTGAATATATATGTATACTATATTGTTTTTGGTTAGTGGAACTGCGCAAGTTTTAGACATCTTAAAACAATATAATAAACCCCCAAGTAAAATTCGCGATCATTCATTATAATTCAAATCATAATCCCATTATTTTCCCACTGAATCTGCAGGTAATAAATATAAATTGGTACTGGTGCCCGTAACATAACAACAAAGTGATAACCAAGTTATTATTTTAAGTTATAACCATAACATGTAATTACAAAAATTATACCAAGGTACTTGGAAACAACTCCAAAAGTCGGAATAATAATGGATGTATGTAAGTATTACGCTAGCATTCTTCTCAACGTGCTGACTTTTCATAGTTTTATAGCATTATGCATCGTTCGGCTTCAGACGACTTTATCCAACCAACTTGATAACAGATAACTGAGATAACACAATGGGAATTTTATATAGTCTCTGATCGAACTTACTTGTTTCTGTAAGGCTCATTGTAAGCATTCGGTGCCTTTGATTTTGACAAATAAACCCAGCGCTGGTCAACAATTCCTGCATCATTTTCCTCTATTCGTCTCAATTAGCATATGAATGAAATACAAGTTCTTATCGTCAAAACAAAAATCAGCCAAGCCGATTGTTCCGCTGTACATTCTATGCAGGAGTAAACTAAAATCTTACTAATGTCTCCCTTAACACGTCCAAACCAACACTACCGTAAAAATTGTTTTAACAAGTCAATAGAATATATTGTATAACCTTAACATGTTTAACGACGATGATAAGTTACTATTCCAATATAGTAGTTGTAACTAGTATTGTAGGTAATTATTGGCAAATAATGTGATGCACATTTATCTGTTCACGATTAATATAGGAAATTTCTAGGGACACGAATTGTGAAAATGTTCTACAGGACATTCACTGTATTTAGACACAATTATGTATATGCGGTAAACAAGTAGTATAGTATATAGGACTTGACCAAAGACGGCAAGACTGAGTTTCTTTTATTTTCCATTCTAACCGTCGTTTGTGTTGGGCGCACGGTCTACTATTTCGACAAAGCTGAATTTCGTACTCTCGCCGCCTGAACCAGTCTTCTGAGTTGACTGATTAGATCGTGAATTTTCACTGCTGGGCCCACTTTCATACCGGTCAAAACAATTATCTGATCTTTGGTCAGGGACATCAGTTTAGGTCCGTCTATTTTCTAAAGAATAAACAAGAGACACAATAGGTTCATACCTGAGCTATTGAAATTGAGTTTGTGAAAAGATAAGTGAAGCTTACCCTATTGTTAAATTCATCGCAGTAAGTTCCACATTCGTTAGTTTGCAAAAACTCTGTGACATGATTAACTTTCCATCGATTGGGGTCCACCTCGTCCATTTCAGATATCGACGGGCATCCAATTAATCTGGGTATAACAGATAAATCTAGGTTTTTGATTTTTTCATCAGTCTTGCTCTCCAAAATTGTCCCTGAACTTGGGGAAACATTTTCTTCTCTTGATGAGGTCACTGGTTGGTTAGGCACTGTGGCACGTCGACGAACATTTTCTCCATCACTCTGTCGAGGAGAAGTGGATGCCGAAGTGTTTGCGCTGAAATCACTTACAACGTTACTAATTTTTGGGGTGGATAACCGATTTGGATTCTTGGGCATGGGTCTATAAAAAAAAACAGTTAGAACTATGTATTTCTACACTGCATGACCAGTTTGTTTTGGTTTTCATTAGTTGTTTAATGCCTTGTGTACCGCACTTACGTTTGTTGTACTGGCTTTGTTTTAGAAATCTTTTTCCGAACTTTTTGTATACTTTGCTTCTTGTCCTTCTTTCTTTGAGGTTGTACCACGGGTGTGTGTGGTGGTTCCAACCTATGTCCAACCAATTCGCACCATCCAACAGGATAGATATCTGGAGACGTTGCGTCTAGCCATTGGTCGTATTCTTCTTCCCACCCATCGAAATGGATTTTCAAAAGTCTACCAACAACTTGAGAAATTGTAGCAACACAAATAAGACGAGGATCCATTAAATCCGCTGCTTCAAGTCTCATTCGTACTTTCAATTCATGATCCAAAGGGTCCTGACACATTGAATTAATATATTATTATAAACCCGGATGGCATGCATTTTTAGATTTTCATGTTTTAAAAAATATGTCTGTCATTACTCTCTTCAGATTTCGCAAAGGCACCGCTTTTGAGTTTGTAGCGTGTATATATTGCTGCCAATCAAACGTTTCCTTAGCATACCCCAAGGGAGGGGTCAAAGCAAGGCCATGAGATGTCGCAAAACCGCAAGGGAACATGTAAGGGGAAGTTATGTGGTAGCAGAACCAATCAGACCCGCTAGTATCTTCTTCATAGGAATCGACACGGATCATCACGTATCCCATCTTCAAAACTTTCTTAATAGTTGCAGCACAAATTGCGGACAAATTTAACGGATCGATAGCTTCCACTTTCATGCCCTCCTTAACATCCAAATGATCATATGCAGGAAACTTGAAAAACGAGCGAGGCAATGTATCCGGACGGTAATTTTTGGGGGCGAGTAGTTCATGGCCCACGGTATAAGCCCAACCCGCGGGGTGAATGAGGGGAGAATCTTCGTGACACCAAAATCCTGAAAAAGTCAATCATATTTACGCAATTAGTAGATTACTTAACCTCGACAAGATGAAACTGGCAAATCAACGTGCGTTACCTCCATCTCCGTCTCCCAATTCGTCATAATATCTAACATGAAGACGCTTGCCAACAATCTTTTGCACAATAGCCAAGCGTAATTCACATATCCGGTTTTTATTCACGACTTCTAACTGGGTTCCCAACCTTTAAAAAACACGATTGCAAATATTTAATGTATGTACATTAGTACATTGCTAGTCTGTCTTTCATGATTGGAGTAACGACCAGTAATTATTTTAGCAACAAAACCAATATCTTACTCGTATCGAGATTTCAAGCCACTGGCTACTTTCGTCTGAAAGTTTTGTGGAAGAGTCCTAGCACCCGTAAGTCGTTTAACTAAAAAATCCCTCCAGTCCGCAAATTTCCCAGCAATAGCTGTAACAAAATATCTCATTCAACATCGACTGCACTTTCGAGCTTTAAATATTAAATGGTGATTTTAAAAACTAAATTACATCTAGGTGGTATCAGCGGTTTCCCTTTTGTGGCACACCAGCCCACATGATGGACATCCTCGGAGCAAAGATTAACCCAAAAATCTTTCGAGTCATCGCTGCCAAATCCCTCAAACCTCAGCAACACTTTGTAGCCTGCAAACATTTTAACATTGCATATTTACGAGTATTCGCACTATAATAATACATATGTACTTCCATTGTAACAGGCGAAGTTGTTATACCAATAACTCGTGATTATATTAACTTATATGTATGTATACCAGTATACCTTGAATTTGCATGACGCTTGCCACCCAAAATGCAGTTTGATAACTCCCTTGATCAACATCAGTATTTTCAACTTCCACTTTCATTCCAACGGTCACATTTTCCCAAAGGTACGAAACCGGAGCCTGTATAAAATTAACCTCGTTAATGCCTATATACATTTACATTCGTTTAAACCAACGTTCGCTAGTTCTCCGTCTACTATTTTTAGCTTACATGTTTAAAGCACGACACATTTGCGGCGACAAAATTTTGCTCGCTTAACATCTTTGTCCAATCAAATCCCTGAGATGTGTCAACTTTGTTGCGTTTCGCAGGAATCGCTTCCTGATCACTATAAGAATTTGAGGCGGATGACGTTGACCGAGTGCCTTCATGTACTGAGGAACCTCTAGAAGATTCTTCATCGTCCATGGGATCACTTTTTGCAGGACTCTGTAGATATAAAAAGTTACTAATTAATTCTGAAATATGCAACTCCCGTATTCATCGCACTCAGTTTTCGAAAATCCAAGTCAAACAACAAGCGGAGGCGTTAAAAGCACCGATATACAAATTACACTTATTCAAGCCACACAAAATAAAATGAAACAGCATTTCTTTCTCCACGTTACAGTATGCATATATTGTATATATAATTAAAGAAACAAGCCCACGCGTACGTGATATCTTCTTTTCCTTTGACCCATTTGCAATTTTTCTATTATAGTTACACAGGCAATAAGTTTCCCTGGATCATGTAGTATTTCCGGGAAATTACACTACACTCAGTTGAATGTTTTTGGAATTGTGATTCTTTACCGCATCATTTACCCAACAATGTATTTTCTTCCAGAAAACACGTCAGGCACGCTGGGGCGACGGGCAAAAATAGAAATTCGGATTTATGTATTAGTATACTATTAAGTTATTGGCATATCAATGAATCATTGACAATAATATACTGTGTACGTCGTTTGAATTTGAACGTTATGGGAAAACATCCCCGTTTGCTTTATCTTCCGCGCTTTCTCATCTATAGCGATCTAGGCCTATCGAGATTGAAGGTTGATCATGACGGCAATCAAAAGCACTAACCGTGGGTACTATGAGCAATTACTGAAATAGTCAAAATGGTTTCACAAAACATTTGCACAATTCCAAAAATGTTCAAAAACTATTTGTTTTTCACCAGCTCACAACATGCCACATTCAAAACCTACTTCGGATATGGGATTTGAAAATTGAACGATCAACTGTCGGCAATAATACTGGCATTGGCAATCTAAGCAGTAATAAAGCAGAACAGCATGAAATGTGTAGCTATATAATATATCGATATTCATATTTATGGGCATAATGGGCCTGCATGTGTATACCTTTCCATATTATATAATATACGCACATGCACTCACTGCACTATGGGACTATGCGCTCAAGAAAAACTGACCGAGATAGATTGACCAACCACCGCAAACCTGGCGAACAATAGGTTGAACACGTTAGGGAGCTGGTACATATTACGTCATCCTTTTTCCGGGTCAAAGGGACTGACTGACCCCTATGGTGATGACAGA
>JAQGBT010005520.1:0-14169 GCA_034698585.1 Disparrhopalites patrizii
CTCTCTTTCTCTCTCTTTCTCTCTCTTTCTCTCTCTTTCTCTCTCTTGCTCTCTCCTTCTCTCTCTTTCTCTCCTTCTCTCTCTTTCTCTCCTTCTCTCTTTGTCTTTCTTTTATCCTTTTCTGTGTTTTCTTATCTGTCTCGCTTTCTTTCTCTTTCTTTTTGAATCGCTTCCTCACTGTTTTTCTTTCCGTCGTTCGCTTTCCTTTTTTCATTCTGTCGTTCTCTTTATCTATCCTTTTTTTTGTTATCTTTCTTTCTGTCTCTTTACCTTTGTTTAGCTCTATTTTTACCTTCTTGCCTCTCTTCCTTGCATTTCTCTCTCTCTCTCTCTCTCTGTCCCTCTCTGTTTGCGAATCCTCGGCGCATCATCATTCCCCCAATGGTGATGTGCGCCACATGAAAGAGCCTATTATAATTTAATTAAATTCGACCCCATGTGCCATCACACGCTCCTGCCAATTCCTCCTTCCTATATAACCTTGCATTCTCGGCCATCTCGGCATTCACATGGAAATTAAGTCTCGACATTTTATTCCTTCCCATTTAACTCCCTCTCTCCTTCCTTCGCCATCTCATCCCATAACAAAGGAGACCCACTTCCATAGCCTCAGCCATCAAAAACTAGAACTGTAATATTAATTTTTTTTTTGCCCCTGGCAACGAGGACAAAAGAATGAAGGAGGAAGATGTAACCCTCGATAAAATGTCTGAAATTGACTGCTCTCAAAACTAAATAAATAACATTGGAAAGGTTCAATTGCACCCCATTCTTCTTCCATGTCAATGGGTTTTTTTTATGCCCGGGGAAAATTTCTCGCATCCATCATCTCACCCCGGGACTTTCAAAGTCAAAAAATGCCCGCCTTCCTGAATTTTTTTTTTTTTTACTTTCCCCAAAAAAGAAAACTCCTCTTTTCAGTTCATCCGGGTCATGAGAGGGAGAAGTTGAGAGGAGAGTAAAAGGGTTGGAAACAAAAAGTTTTTGGAACACTCCTTCCATCATCTATCTCGTTATACCCCTCATCCTCCTCCATCTCCTCCACTATTAGCTCCTCTTCCTCCTCCATCTCCTCCTACCCCGAAATTCCTCACCCATTCTACCGGAGACTCATTACAAGGGAAGTTTTTACCACACATTTTAGGTACATTCTGATGGCTATACAAAAAGGGCATTTGAAGGAGGTTGGGAGGTATTAAATTTTGCATTCTACTACACTAAAAAAATAGGAGAGGCGAGGGAAAGTTTTTGGACTTTTTGGGAAAGTACATGGTTAAAACTGGTAGTAGTAGCACATAATTACATGGTGAGGGTACAAAAGAGTGAGAGGAAAACTTTCCGTTTTCCATTTCCTTTTATTTCCCCCACTTTTCCAACCCTTTTTCTTTTGAAGGCACAGACAATCACCATCATCGTCGTCACCATCATCAGGTCAAAATGAGGCTCTCCTTTTCTTACATCCTTTTTTTTTTTTTACTCCACTTTTTAGTATTATCATCCTGCTCAGTACTATGCAAAAATGGCTCTTCCTCCCTCAAGGAAGATGGGAGTTCTTTTTATATATTATTTACTTTTAACTTCTCAATTCTCATATTATACCGCATAGCCCCAGTAAGTGCACATTTGTATTCTTAACTAACCAAAAAATAAATATTATAGTTCTACCAAAGTCTTACAGAGGCCTGTAAGACTCCCTTGCATGCAAAGATTTTTTTTTCATGTGGTATTACCCAAGGAATTATTATGCCTTGTTTTTTTTACTATAAAAAAGGAAGATCATATGGGGAAATGTATGTATAAAATATTAATATGAGAGTTCCTTTATTCTTGTACATTATGGGGTTGCCTTTTGGATGTTTGGAATAACGTTTGTTTAAATGGGAAGACTCAGAGTCTTGGAAAAAAATCAGACAGTAGTGTGGAAGGAATGAATAAAGTGGTAGCACTTTATGACACATTAATGCGAGAGGCAAGTTCATGTTATGAATAAGAAATATAAATGGAGGAGGCAAGTTTTTTATTTTCTAACTCGTCTTGAAGGTTTGAAATTAAAATAATTGCAGGAGAGTGTTCAGTGTTCACATTTAATTAGACGAAATGTGAAAGTTGATACGTGCTACAAGCTCCAAGTGACGAAGGAGACAGAAAGAGTGTGAGAATAGAGAGAGATGGAGAGGATTCTTCAAGGAGAAGAGACGGAGAGGAAAGAGAGAGAGAGAGAAAGAGAGAGAAAGAGAGAGAAAGAGAGAGAAAGAGTGAGAAAGAGAGAGAGAAGAGAGTCAGTGAGAATGAGGCGACAGGGAAAGTGGAAGACCGGCTCCCGGGTGGCCAATAACATACAAAGGGTAGTTAGCTGGAGAATTTCTAATAAGTTGACTCCTTTTGCCCCTAATAGCAGAAGGTGACTCCAGGTTGAAGGGATATAGTCTCACTATTACATATTTTTTCAGCGATAGAGAGATACAGAGAGAGAGAGGGAGAGAGGACATGGAAAGAGAATCACACAGAGAGACATAGAGATCATAATAATAATAGGAAAACCTATTGTAAGGTGAGCCCAGCAGATGGTCATGTTTATGTATATCCGTGAAGACACTCCATTTTGCGGTTTATTGGGTGGGATATAGACTATAGAATGGATAAATGTACAAGTTTTGAGAATAAGCGGAGTTCATTTCGCAGGAATAACTTGGGGGGAGAGGAGGGGAAGGGATTGTAGTAATTATAATTCCGCGGCAATCACCCCTCCCACATCTTATAAGTCATTTTCTCACCACGCTTCGTAGGTGTGCTTAATATGTTTTTTGGGGTGAAAGGGTTTGCTTTTACTCTTGGATGGTCCCTTCGAGATGAGTAAAATCATTGAATCTCCTTTTCTCTTTGTTTTCTCTCTCTTTCCCCTTTGTTCTTTCTCTTTTCCCTCTATTTTCTCTCTTTCTCCTTTATTTTTTTTCCTTTTTCTGTATTTTCTCTCGCTTTTCTCTTTATTTTCTCCCTCTTTTTCTCTCTATTTTCTCACACACTTCCGCTCACGTTTTGTTTCTCCTTTTCTCTCACTTCTCCCTTTCACGCTTCTTTATCTATTTCTCTCTCCAAAGTCCTTTTACCCTTTTTTTCTTCTCATTGTTATTTCTTTCCATCCGTTCTTTATCTCTCTTTCTCGTTGTCTTTCTATATCATTATTGAGAAAATATTTGTTCCTGGTATATTTACATAATAATAATAATATCGATATGCCATCCAATCAAAACTAGTCTACTCCAAGGAGTAATTGAGAAACGTGACCCAACTCTAATAATTGCATTCTGCGTACGTTTTCACATTTATTTGATATTTCCCCCAAAATGTAATTTATCGTTTTGCTATTAACCAAAGCACTTGACGAAAAACTAAAAGCAAATCTCATACACTTGAATTCCTTAACCAGACAGAAGATGATGAAACAAATGTTTCAATTTTTTTTGACTAACGACAAGCTCGTGCTATGATTTTTTCTGTCCCCAACATGTGAGCCACACGTCTGGGCCTTCCTATAAGACGTTTAAACGTATTTGTCCAACTTTTTTTTTTCACCACCTCCCCCAGTTGTTTTATGATGTTCCATCCCCTTCTTTTTTTTTGTCTAAAGAAGCACCCCGGACTGTTTACGAGGATAATATTTTCTTTTAAAGGCAATAAAGTCCATGTGTACTTGTATTTAGAGCCATGGCGGATGGAGTGAGAGTGCAGAGACAATATGTGTTTCCCATGCATAAGCGGATTTGTTCCTTGGCCTTATGTAGTAGCATTAAACCCCTTCCATATGTTCAATTGCAAAAGGAGACAGTCTCAAGTCATTTCAAGGGATTACAATTGAAGAAAAATGGAGGATGTGAGGAAGTAAAAAAAATGGAGAAGGGGCCTATTTATGACAGTGTCATAAACCGTATGTGTGGGTGGGATTTTTGTGTGTGTTAAAAGGCTTTGGGCTTTATGGGAGGGAATGAAGACATTGCCAAAGGTGACTGTGTGTGAGACTTAAAATGAGTAGTTAAAGGGTGACTGTTTGTAATCATGTGTATAGAGAAACTTTGCTCATAAATTAGCCTTTAAGTACTTCACAAGGAAGAGACTTTTCCTTCAACAAGCCTCTCTTTTTTTTTTTTTACTTCTTCCTCTTCTTCCTCCTTACAACTGCAATACTTCTTACTAAAGAGTCACCTCTGACCAAAAATGGTTGTTAAAGGGGGAGAAAAAAGAGTTGTGACTAAATGACTTATCTCCTCTCTCTCCTACAATAAGAGCTTTCTCTCTATGGGAGTGAAGTTGTAATAAAAAAAAGAAGGGACAAGGATAGGACAGAGATTCCTTTTTTTTGCCAGGGTGCAGGAGACAGATGTGCTGAGGGAAAAGTGAGGATGTAATCGTATCCTGTAACGTTAAAAAGTCTAAATGTATTTGTGATACCGATCTTTTTTTTTACTTTCCCTCCTGCCAACCAGGGGGAAAATATAAAATGGTGGTAGTTACGAAGGGCAAAAAAAAAACTTCTTAAGTCTCCATTCGCCATTAAATGAGATATCGGAATGTAAAAAGCAGTGGGGGGAAACTTCTTTTCAAATTTGAAGTTTTTTTCTTGTCTCACACGTTTTTTCTCATTTCGTTTTTTCTCTGGGACGTCTCGCTATTCTCCTTGTTTCAATCTCTACTTTTCTCTCCCTTTTATTCGTTCCATTTATTGCTTTCTCTGTCTCTTGTATATCTCAAAATTTCGAATGTGTCCGTTTCTTTCGTCTCCCTTTCTCTCTTCGTCGTTTTATCTTTTTATATTTCTCTTCCTTTCTCTCTTCGTCGTTTTATCTCTTTATATTTCTCTTCCTTTCTCTCTTCGTCGTTTTATCTCTTTATATTTCTCTTCCTTTCTCTATTCGTCGTCTTGTCTCTTTATGTTTCTCTACTATTCTCTCTTGATTGTTTTATCTTATTATATTTCTCACCCTTTCTCTCTTCGTCGTTTTATCTCTTTAGATTTCTCTCTTTTTCTATCTTAGTCGTTTTATCATTATATTTCTCTCCCTTTCCCTATTCGTCGTTTTTTATTTCTCTCATCTCTTTTTTCTCTATATCTCTCTTACTCTCTCTTTCTTTCTCTCTCCTGTCTGTACTTTTCTCTTGCTTATTCATCTTTTTTTCTCTGTTCTTCTTATCTTCCTATTTCTCTCTGTTTTTCTCTATCTCTCTTTCTTTTTTCATCTTTTTCTCTCTCAACCTCTATTTTTCTCTCTCTATTTGTCTTTCTGTATCTCTATTTCTCTATATATATTGCTCTATATCTCTCGATTTGACCTTATAGCTCTCTATATCTCTCTGTTTAATATATGTATTTGTCAGATTTTCTTTGCTGATGCCAAAATCCGATATTCTCCGATTGTGTACTTACATGTGCCTTGATCAGTATTTTTGCATGTCTTATATGTCCAAGGAATAATACATAAGTGTATCATTGCCTATGCTATACTCCAAGCATACAAGTGCCTCTTCCCCCGGACATTTAGCTCGTCTCATCTTTATCTGCCGTAAATCACCTGAAGAAAGAGCAGAACATCTAAAAAAAAATCTGTAATGTTACACCGTAACAAACGGGCACCGGGAACATTTGCCGGGACATTAAAAGTGTCTTGCTCAACTTTGAATGAAGAAGAAAAAAAAGGGTCGTAGACGAAGTGATGTAGTAGTAGTGTAGTTGAACTAAAATTGGAAGAAATCGAGCTCACTCACCAAAAGTTAGGTAACTCTTTGACGACTAGAAAAAAAATGAAAAGTTTGCAAATGAGAAAAGTCGGTAGGAGCAATCCGTAATTGCTCGTTTCGGTTCGCGGGTGTAATTCTAAGAATTTGCAATTATACAGTGGATGAAATGCACTTCAACTCTTCTATTAATAAGGATGAAAAGTTCTTTTTTTCCTGGAATGGAAAAACGTAATCAGATTTGGTGTTCGGGAATATCTTGAGTCATGTTTTTTCTAAATGATGTCATTATTTTTTCCATCATTCACATCTTACCATTTCCAAGAAAGTTTTATGGGAAAGTTTTTCTTTCTAATTATGGCCACTGGAATAGTTTTTTTTTTCGATTATGCCAGTTTCTTCAGTCTTTCCTAGTAATTCCTTGTCTATAATTGGAAATGGCAATTCATATTGCTCTTCACGCTGGAGCGTTTAGAAATCTACTTTCACGCATAATGTGCCACTTAGTTTTTAAACGCTTTTAATTTAATAGTGCTAATTACTGAAAAATTAAAATATTGTTCTGCTCAATGTATTTTTTGTCGTGAAAACGCTTTTTTTTATATTTAAAAATGTTCATGGATGAAAAATGATTTTTTTTGAATGGATTTTGACATGTGATCGTTATGATTTTATGGTTACATTTGATCCTTTTATGTACACAGATCCACCTCAAACCAAATTGCATGGAGTGCCTCACGGGGACTTGGAAGAGAATCGGGATGCGGTGAAATTGTCCTGTGAGTCGGATGCTAATCCTCCAGCCACAATCCTTTGGAGAAGAGCGGGTCGACCGGAAATTCATAGCTTCCAGGTAAGGAAAAAAATAAATTTTGCCATCCTAGTAGTACCATTATTATTGATTTTTGTTCTCAACTCAAACCAATTTTTTTTCGGGGGGATGTTGATTCCGTAGTATAAAAGGCAATTTCGGGAAATAAATGTCAAATATGTGTGTCTGTGATTTTTTAGCCCACCATTGATTTCACTCCCTTGCAACGGAGACATGCTGGCACGTACACATGTGAAGCCAAGAATCCCTTAGGATCTTCCCAACCCTTGTCCGTGGATATTGATGTCAAATGTGAGTTCTACAGACTTGCTTTTTCCCCTCATTATTTTTATTAACTTCCATATATTCCTGCATTCGGGGTGGATTTGCTTTCCCTTCATTTGCATTCCCTCCCCGAATTTCTTTAGGCCTCTGGAGAATGACGTAAAAATTCCTCTCCTCTTTGCTGATGGCAAAATGGTTAGAAAAAATAGATATATATATAAAACGCTGGAAATTTTAACAAAATTCCCAGGGAAAATTGCAAATTTGATTCGTTGGAGCCTCAAAAACATTTCAAGGATGCTCAATTCGAAGGACTAAATAATTAATAAATATATAGGAAACCAAATAATTAATAAATCTATATAGGAAATCAAATAATTATAAATCTATAGGAAACCAAATAATTAATAAATTTATAGGAAGCCAAATAATTAATAAATCTATAGGAAACCAATTAATTAATAAATCTATAGTAAACCAAATAATAAATAAATCTATAGGAAACCAATTAATTAATAAATCTATACGAAACCAAATAAATTAATAAATTAATAAATCTTTCAACAAACGTCCAAATAAACAATTATGAAGTAACACACAAATAAACATACACTCGTAGCATAAAAAGTACAAATAAACACATCAAAATCAATTATAAGGGCCAAAACAATAATCAAATCGCAGAATAAAAATATTTACATGTAAATAAGTTGAAAGTTCAAAATAATGTACAAGTCGGAAGACCAAAATATTCAAGTTTAAATTTAAAAAATTAAATAAATTGGTAGAATAAACGAATCAAAACGTAAAGTAGTTGGAAGGGCCATAACTAAACCAATTGTAGAATAAAAAATTTAATTCATATTGAATTAAAATTAAATTAGTTAAAATTTAAAGCAGTAAAAACTGTTAGAAGAACCGAAGGAAAAACTAGATTGTAGAGACCAAAAACGTTCAAACTTAAAACAGAAGAGCCAATTATTTTGGCCTATCTTGCCCCTGCAAAAGGACCTGCACACGTCCTCACCTCTCAAATGCATTGCAAGATGACTATCATCTCCCCCAAAAAAAGACAACCCTAAAACAAAACAAAATTACAGGGAAAAAGACACCTACATAGACAGTGATGATACTCCCACTACCTGATCATGGCATTACTGAAGAGGGAAAAGCCCAGAAAAAAATGGTGCCTTGAGCCATGATTGTCATGTCATGTCAAGCCTTTTCTTCTTTAAACTCCTCCACACAAGAATGGACTGGTACTACCCAAGAGATTTTTTGTAGAGAGACATTTAGTATAATCGTAATCTGGTACTTTGTGGATATAATAGGTAGTATTATGCATTGTGGAGCTCAGATGATGGCTCACTATTGGTGGGAGGAATACAAAATGTAGTATGACAGACCGTCTCTCGCTTTCTTTCTCTCTCTTATTGTTGTCTTGGAGAAGTCAAATGCATGTATTAGAGCACGAGCCCTTTGTATGGCTGTCAGTTTCCTTCACGCCATGTCCGCAGTTGATGTCTAATGGCTTCATTTAATTCCTCGTAACCTCTTCAGGGCCGTAATTGATCTGGGATTGTTGTTAGGTCTTTTTTATTTCTAATAAATACCGTGGGCATAATGAAAATGAAAGAAGAGAGAAAGAGAGGGAACATATAGGAGAAGGGAGAAAGAAATAGAGAAAGAGCGAGAGAGAAATAGAGACAGAAAAAGAGAAAGAAATAGAGAGACAAATAGAGAGACAAATAGAGAGACAAATAGAGAGACAAATACAGAAAGAAATATAGAGAGAAATAAAGAAACAAATAGAGAAAGAAATAGAGAAAGAAACAGAGAGAGAATGAGAGAAAGAGGGAGAAAGAGAGAAAGAAATAGAGAGAGAATTAGAGAGAAAGAGAGAAAGAAATAGAGAGAGACAATTACAGAGAATGAGAGAGAAAGAAAGAAAGAAATATAGAGAGAAAGAGAGAGAGAATTACAGAGAATGAGAGAGAAAGAGAGAGAGAATTACAGAGAATGAGAGAGAAAGAGAGAGAGAATTATAGAGAATGAGAGAAAGAGAGAATGGGAGCGAAAGAGAGAAAGAAATATAGAGAGAAAGGGAGAAGGAGAGAAAGCAAGAAATTATTTGAAAGGAATATCTAATAACGGCTAATAATAACGTCACTTTACTACTAAAATCCTAGTCAAAGGTAAAATTGAATAAGCACAGTAATTAAAATTTGAACTGAATCTCTCGTTAAACCTACCCCGTACACATATTTCCAAAGGTTTGGCTGAAAATTAAAAAAAAAACATTATTTCTCCAACTTTGAAAAATGAGCTGGAAGCACTTAAGAAAGGGCTGGAAGTGAGTGGAACTGTTTTTTTAGGTCCCGTAAAAGTATGGATCTCTCCCTCTTCAGAAGGAAATAAATGTGGTGTTTGCTCATATGATAGAAATGTAATATACGAGGAAGGGGTTGGGGGAAAACTCTAAAAATACTGCTACTTGAGCCAACTCATAAATAAAGTAATCTCAGTTTTATCTACTCCTCTCTTTCCCTCTCTTTCTCCCTCTCAATATATGACTCTCCCCCCAATGACTGGAGATTCCAAGGGAGAACGTGCTGGTCGTAAATGTAAAGTGTAAGGTAAACGTTTAAACAGATGAGAGAAATGACGCCGAGTGTGAGTGTTGTGACTCTCCCCCTTGTTTTTCAAGAGGGTGGAAGGAACATATGTAATTTTAAGGGTTAAAGCATGCATTCCTTTACTTATACGTTCAGTATATATGGAATGGATGAATTGAGGGGAAGGAGTGAAAGAAACACATAAAAGTGTGAAGTGTGCCGGTCATTGCAATGAGGGGTGAGTGAGGAGAGGTATAATACGACGTTCCGAGAGAGAGAGAGAGCGGGAGACGCCGACGATGACTATCTATTGAAAGAAGGGCCGAAGGAAAGAGAGAGACGCCGAAATAGGGTGGAGATTCAGATGAAGGAAAAAGTGAGGGCAATAGAGAGAAAATTAGAAATGCAAACATATGCTTAAAAGGTAAAAAAAAACGAGAAGGTAAAGAGAAATTTGGAGGGAGGGAGAGAGAGAAACGAGCAAATTGTGACGAGAGAAAAAGAAGGATCGAAGAAAGAAATGAAAAGGATGCAGTGAGAAACCGAGAGAAAGACGGAAAATAAAATAAAAAGAGAAACGGAGCGCATGCTAGTGAGAAAAACTAATATAAAGAGAGAAAAACTAAGCAAAAGAGAGAAGAGAGACAAATAGAGAGAAACCAAGCAAATGAGAGAAGAGAGAGAGAAACCAAGCAAAGAAGAGAAGAGAGAAAAGTCAAGCAAAAGAGAGAGAGAAACCAAGGAAAAGAGAAAAGAGGGGCAAAGAGAGAGAGAGAAACCAAGGAAAAGAGAAAAGAGGGGCAAAGAGAGAGAAGAAGGAGAGACCAAGCAAAATATATAAAAAGAGAAAAGAGGGGCAAAGAGAGAGGAGAAGGAGAGATCAAGCAAAATATATAAAAAGAGAGAAAGAGACAAACAGAGAGATAAGGAGAGAGAAAGAGATAAAGAGCCAAACCGAGAGATAAATAGAGAGAAAGAGAAAAAGAGCCAAACAGAGAGATAAATAGAGAGAAAGAGAAAAAGAGCCAAACAGAGAGATAAATAGAGAGAAAGAGAAAAAGAGCCAAACAAAGAGATAAATAGAGAGGAAGAGAAAACGAGCCAAACAGAGGAAATCGAAAGAAATAGGGAGAGAGAGAGGGAGAGAAATTGACCGAAAGAGAGAAACACCCCGAAAGAGATAAAGTGAGGGAAACCGAGAGTAACGGGGAGAGAGAGGAAGGGAAGGTAACCGAAAGAGGCTGAAAGAGAGAGAGAGAAGGAGAGGCAAATCGAGCGAGATTAAGGAAGAGAGATACATATGGAATGACAAAAGAAAATGAACCAATGCAAAGAGAGAGAGAGAGAGACGAACGAAGAAATTGGAAAAAGGATGAAGGAGGATAGTGGGAAAAAGAGGCGGAGAGAGAGAGAGAGACATAGAAAAAAATAAAATAATTGCCATGGATTCAGTTGTCTAACATCGGGGACTTTTAATGTTTGGCAGTTCCTCCAAAAATCACGCGGGTGGGACCCGAGCGCTCCATGACGGCCTCCTTGTACAATCGGACGATGTTGGTGTGTCAGGCGGAGGGGAATCCCGCCCCGGCCTATCAATGGCTCCAGAGGACATCCACAGCTGAGGAAACTGTCTACGTGCGTGGGGCGGATCACATGCTTGTCATCCACAATGTCACTTATGAGTACCAAGGAAAGTACATTTGCAAGGCCTCCAACACCATTTCCGGCAATGAGCGCACCACTCTCAGTGATCCCATTGACCTCACCGTTGTGGGTAAGTCCCGGAATATACATACGTATATACATACCATGATGTACATACGCCTCATATATCTACTACTTACTTATGCATATATATACATACATACATAAATATATCTATTCATATCTATATATGTGCACATCCTGGATTTCCCACAATTTTACGCACTCACTCACACTTCATTCTCATCTGTGCACGTATCTACATTTTGCCAGCATGGAGCATATGTACCAATGTAAGTACATATATAAGTATAGTATATTTTATATTACATGCATGTAGATACCTACACAGATTTTTTGTCCTAGAGGAAAGAAAGGAAGAAAAGGATCTCTTAGAAAGATATTGCATCCTTTATTGCCACCAGTGCATTTGTCCCTCTTCTGGGACATAAAATCTACCCGGTTCCAACGACAAAAAGGATTAAGATGCTCGTGTCGTACTCTTGACTTTTACTACTGAGCATTTTTCCTCCTGTTACACGTGTCAAATGAGAAGTGAGAACGTGTTTGAAGGGGAAGGCATATGCATAGAGAAGGAGAAGAACTAGAAGGATAGATGGGAAAAAGGGAGGAATGGAGAGCAAAAAGAGAGAAATAGAGAGAAACCAAGAGCAAAACGAGAGAAATAGAGAGAAACCAAGAGCAAAAAGGGAGAAATGGAGAGAAATGGAGAGCAAAAAGAGGGCAATCAAGATCAGAGAGAGAGAGAAACCAAGAGCAATCAATAGCAAAGAGAGAGAAATAGGGAGAAATCAAGAGCAAAAAGAGAGCAATCAATAGCAAAGAGGAAGAAATAGAGAGAAATCAAGAGCAAAAAGAGAGAAATCAAGAGCAAAAAGAGAGAAATCAAGAGCAAAAAGAGAGAAATGGAGAACAAAAAGAGGGCAATCAAGAGCATTGTGAAAGAAATAGAGAGAAAGCAAGAGCAATCAATGACAAAGATAGAGAAATAGAGAGAAATCAATTGCAAAAAGACAAAAAGAAGTGAGCAAGTGAGAAAAATTTGGAGGAACAAAGAGCAGAAAGAGACTGAGAGGCAAAACGAGGCAAGAAATAGAGAGAAGCAAGAAGAGACAGGAAATAGAGAGAGACAGAGAGGCGAAAAGAGACAAGAAATAGAGAGAGACAAAGAGGCAAAAAGAGACAAGAAATAGAGAGATAAGGAGATCCATTTCCATTTTGGAGATGCTGAAACTGTCTAATCGCTATACATTCACAATCAGATTCAGAAGCACATAACTCGAAGGAAATTTGTTCTTCCAAAATTGTCTAAATTGTCAATGTACTAAACCTCGTATGGCGTAATCAATGAAGGGAGTGGGAGGAAAAGGGTTAAGCGCTGGCAGTAACCACTGAGGCTTGTACCATCGGAAATAATCATACGAGTTGTCTCTCATGGATGTTGTCCATGTTTCCCTTAATACAAATTTACATGCTATTATGTCACGTCTTAAAAAGGGCAATAATGTTTACACGGCAAGTGTGAGAAAAGGCGAGGAAAGGGCAGACGATATCATTATGACCGTGTTCTACACCACACCAAAATATTTCCCTCCTGGCCTTGTCCGAAGGTGTCTTAAGTGGGGGAAAGGGAGCAACAAATAATTAGAGGGAGAAAGAGAGAAATTTGGAGAGGGAGAGAGGGAGAGAAGGAAGAGAAATAAACATGGTGAAATTATCCCATCATTACATGGATTCCCTCTTTTTCTTATGGCTCCTCTTTCCCCAGAAGATGGACAGGATTGAAATTAGTTGGAGAAGAGTTTGATACAAAAAAGGGGAAGAGAGAGAATTTGTATACAGAGACCGTAAGAGGGCAAGACAAAATTACGGTAGCATGGACTTGAGTGGCAGGGATTGACCCTTATATGGCCGGGTTTAATTTAAATAATATCTTCTTGGGAAATCTGGTAGCTCCCCAAAACATGTTGTGGAGGAAGGTGAGGAGGAAAGAGAGAGACTGTAACAATAAGTAAGCCGTAAGAACATCAAGTACAGTAAATCCTTATAATGTGCAAGGGGACAAGTCCAACCGGAGGTTCAGTGATAGAGATGTTCGTGTGTGTGCGGGGGGATTTTTTTGGGGGGGTAAAATATTAAGGTGTTGGATACACAATGGGCATTTGTTTTGGCAGTCCGAGAGTCAATGTAGTTAAGTTGTGTGTGGAGCATCCAAAGGAGCTTTTCCAACCTCTTTAACTGTCTCAGGTGGAAGGAATTATCATGGCAAGCCCGAAACGTTTTCAGTGGGTTTTTTTTTGGGGTGTTTGTAAAAGACACACGAAAGTAGTTTGGGTGATCTTAATGTGCACTTTTGTACGTCTTCATTTTTCTCTCTGCTTTTCCATTTCTCTCCGCCTTTCTATGTTTTTTCACTCTCTCTGTTCAATTTTCCTCGGTGTGATTGCCATTTTTATCCACCTTATTTTGGCTTCCTTCATATTTTTTTGTATCTCTCTTTCCTTTTTTATAGCTCTTTCTCTACTCGTTTTATCTCCCCCCTTCCATTTCTACCCCTAGGAGCGAGTGGTAAAATACATGAAGCTTGGTGCATTTGTCACTGATGCGTGCTGGAACGCCAAATCCTCCTCTGTTTGCATGAATTTGGAGGAAAAAGTGCGTCAAGTCCCTTGTAAACTAATGTTCCTTTACTACATTGTAATTATAATTGTGGAAAAAAATTCCAAGCGATTTCCATTCATCAAAAAAAAAATATTCGCATGAAGGTGTGAGGAACTAAAATTTTCGGGGATTACGACCGCATCTTATGCGTAAAGTGGCAGGGAGGAAAAGGGTTGTAAAGGTGAAATGACTGCTATCACATACCTCCAACAGCACCATGGAGATTTGAGGGGGATGGGATGTGCTTTAAATTTGAATTATACGTCCTTCCCGTCTCTCTTTCTCTCTCTCTCTTTTCTCTTTCTCTCTCAGTCTCTCTTTCTCTCTCTCTTTTCTCTTTCTCTC
>JAQGBT010005521.1:0-14166 GCA_034698585.1 Disparrhopalites patrizii
TAAAATAATGCGAAAAAAATTTGGGTGACCCTTGGCTACTTCGATTTTGCAATTGTGACCACGGGCAGCAGAACGTTACACACCGCTGCTTTACACTAAACTAAAGGCCAGAAGCCGCACAGTTGGCTTGTTGACGTACCAAAAAGACATAAAAAAGACCGACACCACAAGGAATTGTGCATGATACATATTGTGCGTGCACATATGTAAGTATAACTATACAGACGTATGTATGTATAGGATACATTGGGATACATACGCTGTTTATAAGAAACAAATTATTCTTTTGCAAATGAACAAAGAAGTGGTACAAGTGCAAGTGAAGTAGCCTAGTGACGTACTAAGCAGTGAAATTTTCTTTTTTCATTTTGTTTTTCATCTCATTTTCTCTGATGAGGTCCGTCCGAAGATGAGAAGAGGAAGATCGAGAGAGGAGAAGGAGAGAACGAAAAGGGTAGGATATACACCTATAATAGGTATAGCATGATACATATTTAGTGCTGTATATACACATATGTACGTACAGTACACATACACGTATAATATAACATTGTATATACCTGACGTATTCCTATATGTACAACTATATACGTTTCGATTTACGGAAGGGAAAACACGTGTAAAATAGCTTTGCTTATATATACGACCTAAATTACATCACCAGTAATTTCTGTCTTTTTGCAATTTATAATCGTTTTTTCACGGGAGCAGCGTAAAAAGTATATGGGAACGTTTTTGAACTTTTTTTCTCAAAAAGTAAATCAATGTCATCTTAACTCTTGCATTGTTATAGACGTCAGAAGGATTTTTAACGTTAGAAGGACGTAGTAGTAGTTATAGTTATTCAGTGTCTTCATATTTTTCTCATGAATATACTAGTACGCCATTTGGAAAGTGACTTATTTTTGACGGTGATATAAACCACAAAACATTTTTTTTTTACTTATTTCTGCTGGTGACCCAATTTGTCGGGAGAAAATTAGAGATTTAGAGGACAGGGCAGCTGTTTGAAAGTCTAGTTTCTGGTCTCAAGAAACAGGGAGTTTTTTTTTTGTTCTAATGACGTATATTGGGAG
Source organism: Disparrhopalites patrizii (assembly GCA_034698585.1). Classification (NCBI taxonomy): domain Eukaryota; kingdom Metazoa; phylum Arthropoda; class Collembola; order Symphypleona; family Sminthuridae; genus Disparrhopalites; species Disparrhopalites patrizii. The sequence continues at coordinate 1,077 of JAQGBT010005521.1, forward strand.
GGGGAATAATTAGAACGTAAACAAGTAGAGGTTTTGAAATAATAATAGCTGATTTTGACTTCAATTTTCGAGGGAGCAGAGTAGCAGAGAGTAAACGCTTGAAGCAGTAAAATCACAGAAGTGTCAGTTTGAATTTTTATATTATATCAACTTTCCGTGTTTGAGCTTATTTGACAAACTCATGTAAATAAATACTACAGGTGACTCAGTTTAATTAAGCTGCGACCTGCGACGTCTTTGATTGCTAGGCATACATCGTTTTATAAATGAGCTGAAACTGAGCTAATATTTATTTATTCATCTAAGAATTGAAACGATAATTACGTATGTTATTAAATATTAATCAATCCATTCGTTCTTTTTTTTTTAGGTCCAGATCGGCAGTTTAAGTGCAGTGTTCAATTGTTAGAGCAGCTTAAAACAGTTAATTGCCATCATGTCGAAAGTACCTCCTCCAGCAGCTCCTCCGTCGTATTCGGAAGCGATGGGTGGTGTTGCACCGTCAGCACCCCTCACTCCGGGACAGCAAAGTGAGCAAGTGTTTGTCATATTGACCTAATTATAATGTGCTGATTATTTATTGCCATGTATTTTATAATATTATGCACACGTATTTCACCCTTGGTACTCAAAAAGAAAAATGGGCCTTGATAGAACTTTTTGTTATAGAGATAGAGAATATTTTGGTTCATAAGATATTGTTGCATACAACGATACAACATGCTTTTTCTTGTGTGTAGTTACACCCGGACCAGCTATCGTCACTACAATCATCCCGGTGGGTCCGCGTTCGACTCACATGGTTTGCCCTCATTGCCATGCGGAAATACTGACGGCAACTAAAACAACTCCTGGTATTCAATTACATAATATGTGTATTTAACCTGAAATATGCATTTGGAGTTATACATAAATTAAATACTAAATACATGTATGTATTTGCTTGTAAAATGTACAACATGACGATTTCATTTCTGCGTTGTTGGTTTTGCTAGGTTTAATAGCTTACATTTCTGGAACTTTGATCGCCGTCTTAGGATGCTTCTGGGGATGTTGCCTTATTCCATGCTGCTTCGACGAATGCATGGACGTACGTTCAATCCGTGATTGTAGTTTATCTTAAACGAATATTGGTGTCAAAATAGGTTTTCAAAAGGTCATGTTTATGTGGGAATGAATTTCATTGTTTTAATTTTAAGGTTCACCACACGTGCCCTAACTGCGGAGAATTTTTGGGACGTTTCCGTCGATGAAGACTTTTATTTGCAGCTATTACGAATGGTTTAAGAATTTGTCACATTTAATGCCTGTCACCACACGATTCGCTTGGCTTAATCATGGGAACCATTTCCAGTAACTTTGTTTTCAACATCGTTTAAGAGGTTTACGATCACAACATGAAAAATCAATAAGAATCTCGCGCTTATACGCCAATATGATTTTGTGTAGTAGGCCTTTGTAATCTCAGCAACGAAACAAAATGTTTATTTTTTTTAACAGTAATTTCAATTTTGAGGTAATGTAGAGTCACCTCAGTAGAATAAAAAGATCTGTCGTATTTGGTATTATTATGTTGTATACTTTTCAAAGAAAACTTCCAATCAACAACTATCTCTGGACTGTGTGTGTTTAAAGTTTTTTCAGTCTTAAGGAATTTAATAATCTGTTATAATATTGCTGATACTGGTATATTAGGTTGTCTTGAATTATCATACGTAATAATTCTGCAGCTTCCGTTATTAGTTAGCCAATGAAGAGAGGAAAATAGTAATAATAAATTTGTACGCCTGTTTTATTGGCAAATTTCGTACCAAATGAATTTTCCAGACAACAATTTTGGAGCTTCTGAAACACACCAAGTTCGAACGTGAATATTCCTGTGCAACCGAGGTTCTTCCTTCGTTCTTTCATAGACTATACTTTTTTTAATGTTTCATTCGGTATAATTGTATTTTACGTGTTCCTCAATGTCTACCTTCCGGTTCTGTCGAATCATTGCCTTACATTTAATCTTTATGAATATTAAATATGCACACGTTTTATTAAAAACAATAACTGCAGAAATGTTTATATGTACACACATTTTACCACGCAAATCTGTACATATTTTCAAACAACCTTGTGTATTCTACTTTTGTTTATTTACAGCCGCAATTATTTTGCCTAGCGTATACGTTTCAGAAAGAATTTGAAAGAACGATATTTTCTTCGTATCCATTCCTTGACGAAAAGTGGTTGTAAGCACAAATATATTTTCACTATCATCTGAACAGAATGTTGTAAGAATTTAGTTACTTTGACCAGTTTTTATACCTATACAATACGTGAATAGTTTAGTCGTAATATTAAAAAATTGTACCGCACAATGTATCAGGTCAGTGGTTAGGTTAAATATGAACTTCTGTATCCAGACTGATCACACTATACCAGCGAGTATCAAATCACCTTCTTTGTAGACATACGCATTTTGTTTTTACCCGAATATAATCTCTGTATTATTTTGAGACAGAGATAGTATCTGTACTTTTCGTTTCTATTTCTATAATCGTGTAACGTAATATTAGTTTTAGTAATCTGACTTCAGACAGATCCCGTCCCGTCACAGGGAGAATGATTATTTTGGTAAATCAGTTATGACGATTATTATATGTACAAGGACCGTACTTACGTGTACTTACTGTTACTACACTACATACCCAAGTCGATAGTCATCCACCGCCTAGCTACTTACCATGTTTTTTTTTTTTTGTATTTAATAACACTGTTGAATACTAAACTAAGTCTAAGTACGTAAAGTGAACTACTTCTTAGTTCTCATTTCTGGTACTTATTTCTATTTACCGATTGTAAGTATAAATTCAAATCGGTCGAAATCACATGTACATAAACGTGTATGTAAATTATTGGATGCGTTGAAAAAATCACAGCATTCGCAGATTTCAAGATTCCGTCGATATTATAGGAAACTATAAGTATGTTATAGGATAGTGGAAATTACCGAAAGGAAAATCTGCGAGTCTCTGAATTGTTCAACGCACGCATTATGTCTAGCACATAATAGAAATCGGGCAATTTATCCGAGAAATAAATCAATTGAATTGGATTCCATCAAAATTATGAAAAATGTTCTTTTGTTTACGACGGCACGAACTCATAGTACGTAATGCCGTAATATTGGACCCACAGGTCACCTTTGACCTGTCTTTACAGCAGAACTGAGTTTCAAGCACAGGTTCAATGGGTCCCATATTTTCATTAAGTATAGTACCCGGCAAAATTACATCTTCATCGGCAGGAAAAACGATTCACTTCTGCTCTTTTGTCGTGACGTGGGAAAATTGGAATAAGAATTGTTCAGCTTTCCCCATGTAGCGATGTAGCTCATGGCCAAGCCGGTTTATTATATGTACATACAACGATACAACATACAATACTGTTTTCACATCAAGCAATCGCCCCTTGTAATTAAATTAAGAGTTTAATCCCAATGACATTTCAAATGGAGGATCAGATATCCTACACAGATTTCATTCAGTATATTGCATCCAATCGAAATTGTTTGCCATCAGTTTATAGCTGGTAGGAAAAAAAAGGAAAAATTTTCTCCGAAAACGGCACAGTTATTTTTGTTTTCAAAATAAAATAATTGGTTGTCAGTTCGTCAACGCGTTCGTATACCGTTCCATTTTAACTCTCTTTTTGTATATCCGCAGATTCTCCAGATATATTTGTGACTGGAAATATTTGGGTATACTTCGTTGCAGTCAATGGCTCATCGCCGTTTGCGGGATTTGCAAATTTTCCAGTCGGAGTCCCAGTTCATATATAAAAAAACAGCATAAGTACATTATATATGTATAGTATTTGCGTTTGCGTCAAAGTCAATCCGTTTTGTTGTTGTTATGTGCACTTTGCTCTTTACACGCTATACCGACTTTACAATATTCGCGAATTAGAATCTACATTTTTTACAGACTATTCGTGTATATATTATATAATACGTATACCCAGATTCAGTTTATACATGCAGAGACTGTTTTGTTGAGTTACAATTACAAGGATTTTTAAATGTTTTACTGCATATAAAATTATGTGTTGTTTCTTATCGCGGGACGTCGATGTCTTGAAACGAATGCAATTGTTTTTTCACGGTTTAAATAGTACTGTGTCGTCGTGTCATACATAGTTTTTTTTTTTGTGTGAAATTTTGTCACAAGTCTCACAATTGTCTTTGATTGGAAGATGTTTTAAGATGTGAAACAGAAGCAAATCGTTGGAACCTTATCCTGCTTTTACTTCGAGACAAACAGGTAATTACTACGTAGTTGTAGCAAGTAATTTAGGGTATTCAATAATATTAATTATTGTAGTTGTAATTTAAAAAAAACAATATTACAGCGTGTAGGTTTTGCAGATGTTTGTGTACTTACGTGTTTATATTTTTCTTTCGTATACACTATACACCTACGCTGTAGGTTGGAGCTTTTCTAGGTAGTTAAGTTGCTGATTTCTCACCGCAAAAAAAGTTATGTCAAACATAGTTTGGTGGAAACGGTGCTTTACATCAGTTTTAGTTTCTGAAACACAAGTCCTGCTTGCATGACACGTCGTTTTTGACATAGTAAATTAATGATAATTGTGTATTGCTTAGGCGCTGGCAGCAGCTGTAGCTATTGTTGTGCTATTGCCCAACACTTTTCATTTAAACCTTATGATATAATTTGCTATAATAACGTAATTGTTCTTTTGCACCGACTTGCTCTAGACACTCTATAGAATATTAAGTTGATTTAGATTAAGTTGATTTGGACAAGAGTAGTACAATCTCGTACGTACTGCAGCCTAACTGCGTGTCGATTGAATGGAGCTACGCGTACGAAAAAGAGAATTAATTCTGGTAATAATTGCTCCTTTTTTATTGCTCCTCATTTTATCACTTAACTGACTTGGTTTCATATTGGTAGCTAAATTCTACATGTACCTATAATTCTGTTGTGTGGAGGAAGATGGACAGAACACGTGCTTGTAATCTAGTTCCGAATGCACAGGGCGTGTGCAACCTTGTTATTCCTAAACTTACAGGCTTCTGTTGATAGTGTGATTATGTGACTACTATTTGCAGTCAAAAATGTTTTCTGCGTGGATTAAAACCCGGAAAAAAGAATCTTTCGAAGATAACACTGATGCGGGTACGGAACCGGAAGAGAAAATCGCCAGAGCAGGATGTGACTATGAAGAAGTGGTCGACCTAGAACTTAAAAAAAACCATGAAGAAAGTAACAACCCCGAACCTAGTCGCATTGTGGGGCAAGTTGTATCTAGCCCCGTACTTCTTCCGGCAGTAAGTCAAAGTCATTTGCTTCATAATTTCAACTTTCAACTGTCATACAAATTGTACTGCAACATTTATCATGAATTTGTGGAAGATGATATTAACTTTTATAAATAGGTGCTGGAGCTGATATTTCGGGACCTCTGTTTGACTGACTTAAAAAGTTGTCGCTTAGTGTCCAAGTTATGGTACAAAGAAGCAACAAGAACAATGGATTTGCGTTTAAAAATCGACGTAGATGATTCCGACAGCATTGATAATGTATTGGAGAAACTCCGCCAACAACCGGATCTGAGAATCTCAGAGTTAAATATTTGTAATATCAATCTCAACCACCAGAACTTTCAAGAATTATTTTGGAAGACAAGCCCAACTTTGGCTATTTTCCGTGTAACTAATGGACGAGTAACATTAGTCAATTGGCAGAAACTAATCCGCGCTTCTTCAAACTTGATTAAATTGGAAATCGGGGCATTAAAAGATCGTGGGACGCACCTTAAACTTTTCCCAGTTCATTCCATTTCTCATGAAGAGATCAAGTTCACGCATTTGGAATACTTGGAATTTCTGTCTTTTGGTTCACCGTCGTCTATTTTTTTAAGCGATGTTGTGCGTTCCTGTCCGAATCTGAAGAAACTAAGTGCATATAATTTTCCTGAAGAGAATCCGAAAAACTTTGAACAAATGACTCTACCATTCCTTGAAGTATTTTATATTCAACAGATTAATGGACTGTGCGATACACATGTGCAGAGTCTCCTGAACTTGAAGCTTACACTGACAGAGTTAAGATTTAATAATTTTGATTCGGAGCTTTCGCCTACATTGATCCGGAAGTTCATCGAGTCACAGAGTGAAACATTAAAAAATCTACAGTTGACTCAAAATAGAAATGATCAAGATCCTTTTCTGGAGCAAATTCCAAGTTGTCCATTCCCTTTCACACTACCCAATTTGACGTACCTGGAAGTGGAAAAACCTTTTGTTCGAAATATGGCTCATGTGATTAATGCAGAAGCTTTTCCAAAGCTTTGCCATCTTTTCTTCCGGTTCCATCCGGGTTCTAACTGGATTCGATGTTTGCCAAAGAACTTGAAAACTCACGAAGGGGTTCATCACTTGTCTATTCAGTGGATTGAAGAAAAGCCTTTAATACAGATGGCTAAGGCCTTCCCAAATCTCAAGGCTTTAGACATTATGTATTGCGATGACACCTTGCTTAGAGTTGTATTTGCTAATCTCCCTCAGCTGGAAATGTTGAATATTGAGGACTCAGAGTATCGACAAATAACTGACGAAGGAATAACCGGATTTGGCGAGGGCTCTACTGATGACTCGCTTCGGAAATGGCCTTTTGTTGGCAGCCTTAAAAGTACTTAACCACTTCACTGTTAAATAAAAATACAACCGGAGTCTACCACAGCAATCTATGTTTTGCTTATATACATTACATATGCAATTTCCGGTTTTTATTCTTTCAGACCTTCATCTTCTCAGTCTTGATTTCAAATTTCATCCAGTTACCGAAAAGTCAATCTTGAAAGGAATAGTTGAAGCAACGTCCCTGAAAGTGCTTCGGATTTCTGGCATGCAGGTAATGCTGGTTTTATGTTAAAAAATTTACCACGATCTCAAAATAAAAATAAAAAGAATGCTATTTTTTCCTCTTACGTACAGATTTCAGCAGAAGTAGCAAGTGTGATATTCGAAAAACTTGTGAATCTGAAAACCCACTGCATGCAAGTGGGAGATCACCACATGCATGGCTCTGACGAAGAGTCTGTGGTAACTACAGAAGACGAGTTTGACTCCGATGCTGACATCGATGAGACTGTAGAAGATGTGTGATGTTATTCATTACTGATTTCTAGTGAAATTTAGAGGTTCACGATTGACCCCTAATAATCCAGCCATATTGTAAATATCAAGTCGTACACAAGCGCATGTTAAGATTTTAGCCTATTACAACTCCGTGCCGTGCAGTCACTTGTTGATACAATTTCTAACATTCCGTATGTAACCATACTTTAAACGTCTTCTAAAAAGACTCAAGGAGTGAGTAAAAGATAGTTGTGGTTCCTCGCCACTGACTGAAAACGTAGTTAGTAGTTAATATTATATTTGTATATGAACTTTGAATCGGTCTTGTATATTTTACTTTCTTTCGGTTGGGTAAAGTTTTACAACGTTGCGCGAATGAATTACAAATATTCTATGTACTAAGGCACACCCCTCAAGAGAGGAAGTTTAAATTTTAATGAAACCGACTGTTACGAAAATGAGACCTTGTATTGATAGATTGCACTTATATTTTTTTAAATAATTTTGTAGACAACTGTCATTTGTACCATCTTATGCTTGCATTAGGCTTTGTAATAATGTCCTTTATCAACTCTCGTCTTGAGCAGTATTTCACTTGAATCAACAGATAATTGACAGTGGTGATAATATGTATATAGCTGATGATAAGCCATTAAGCGTATATCTATAGCTCTACAGCTGTACACGCAAAATGCAACCGTACTTGTACTAAATGTTGATAGAATTAGCACGAATAAAGTGGTAAAAACATTTACAACTCGATCCAAAATAGAAATTTTGTATGCCTCTCTCAGTTCGGGAATTCACGGACTGGCTTTGGTAGAGCTGGCTAAGGATTTATTTGTAGCATTTTATTTGGAATTTGAATGCCGAAAACACTTTTCAAATTAAATAATCTGTATATAACATAAACAGGAGAGCTATGACATACATACACACGGGGAATAAGGCATGTTAATCAGCTGTTATTTAAATACATATTGTAATGAAAATGAACCAAAACTTTGGGGTTGTAGAAACAGCAGCTCCACATCCACATTAGCTCCTTTTCAGTCTACATTCATATCTTCCGCCTGCAAATGACCACCAAATAATAAATGACAAACGGCATTAAGTGTGTGAAAGTGCAATGAAATCACGTACACGTATGTATTTCACGTTACCTCATCAGAAGCTGGCGCTCCACTTGCAGCCCCAGCACTTTGTGCAGCCCCATTCGACGCTTCCTTTTGGATGGCATTCAAAAAAGCTTCTAAATTCCCCGCTTGTGCAGCATTGACAGCTTCAGAACCCATGCCAAACTGTGACACCAATGGTCCCAATTGACCGGTAGGGAAGGCCGCACAGAAAGCGCTCAATGCATGCTGGAACTGTGGGCTGAGAAGAGTTTCTTCAACATCGGTCTTACAACCTTCTTCAGAGTTTCCCTTGACAATGCCCTCTGCATGAACTTCTGGACCACCGAACTGAGGGAGTAAAGGCGCTAATTTCTTAACCGTGGAGGGTGATGATGTAATGCGCCGAATAAGATCACTATTTACACTGGTCGATAAATCCACCACAGCTACAGAGACAACATTATGTTTTCATTTTGACATTCGATTTCATCAAATTCATATATAATAATTTTAGAAATGCTTACCGCCACCACCACCGGGTTGAAGGTTACTAAGAATCTTCTGTAAATCTTGTAACTGTATCGGAGCATGTTGGCCAGCCGGAGCTTTTGTCGCAGCCGATGAACTTGGTTTACCAGTATCGGTCTTTGGCACAGTTGTGGAATTTTGCGGTGCTGCAGGAGCAGCTGCAACTGCTGGTGCAGCTGCGGCAGCTGCTGAGGGAGCGCTGTTTGAGTTAGTGCTATTACTACCACCACTTTGAAGACCACTGATTTGCTGACTCAACTGAGACAACAGCCCAGACGGACTGCCAAGATCCGACATTCCTCCAATAAGTTGCATTAGCTGTGACTGAGACATGTTACTTATCAGTGCTTGCATGTCACTCTCTGAAGGGGTGGGAGTTACACTGCCACTCTGGCCACCCTGTCTCGCATTCACTCCTGATCCTCCCGGATTGTTCAAAGAATCGTTAACTTTCCAAACTAAATCATCATCCCCGTCTGCTTTTGGTTCTTGCATCCAAAAAAACAGTTTACGAGCAGAAGTCTTAAATTTAAGCAGAAATACTCTAGATCCTTCTTTACACTGCGTGACTTTTTTGTATTCACAGTCGTCCGGGAAAACTATGAGATCCTGTGAAATGTTAAATAATTTTCCATAATAAAAGCATTGCATATTAAATACCGACATGCCTCGAAGCCGGTATTAAGCCTTCACCATGATAAAAAATACTTTCTAAAGCAAACATATGCACGACCTACTTCGTCTTTACTTAGAATAGGTATTTCGTTATTTAGTATTTAGCTAAGCTATGCAGTGTTTTGCTTTTTAATACGGTTTCATAAATGTCATAGTACAGTTCAATGACCGATCGTCGTCAAAGAAAATAAACATAAGATATAAGATTAAATGCCTACAGTATGCATGCATGCATTCACTATACTGTAACATAAAATTAAACTTACGTCTTCAACTGTCCCGGATTTCCTGTCCTTCCAACAAAAGTGAGTCAACCCGTCCTCGGATTGATAAATGTATACAAGTCCTTTCCTCTTATCAGGACTGACAGTGCTTCCTTTCAACGTCATTTTTCCCGCCCGAAACTCCACCAAATTCTTTTGATTTCTTGATCCATTTGAACCTCCGAATAAGGCCATTACTGACTGAAAAAATTGACAGTACGGAACCTGTAAAAACCAAAACAAACATAACAGGTAACATTACGAACAAACTTGTGTCAAGCACTTTCGCCCTGAGTACTGATATTAAGAACTTATCGATAGAAGACCACGACACCAAAACGACACATATTTCTTAAAACTGTATATATACACAATATCTGTGTCTTCTAATAGTTCAATCTCCAACCAATTAAGATCGCAGTGATCAATAAACAATTTCTTTTGTTTTAACTCACATGCACGCATGAACAATTTATACTTTCTCTAGTTCTAATTAAATGACATCCAATGTCACCTCTTTGACAAGTCTTACTCAAAACTTAAAACTCTTCTTCACCAATGCAAACTTGTAAAACCGAAAGCGAACTAATGACAATTGAAATCTTCCAATAAAATACAAACATAAAAACCAGGTGTGTATGATATCTATAGACACCGCTTCCGGCAAGTTATTTAATAGTCACTGTCAAGCAGGTTAACGATCATCAGAATTTATTACAAGTGATTTACAACAAGTGCAAAGAACCTGACAAACTCAGTAGCTATAATATGAAATAAACCCAAGAAATACATATAATATATAACACTTACAAAAAAAACAAATAGAAGGTATTTTCACGAGGAAGAATCAAATTGCCAATGGCTAAAATCAGTGGAGTAATATATTTACGTACAACGGAACCACAAATGAATTAACTCAACCAAAATCGCAAAGAAGGTTAAAAAAGACGTAGACCTTTACAATATTTTGTCACTGTGATATCTTTTTAAACTTTCACAAGAGAAGAAATCAGGTGTCCTATACAGAATGAGTAGGCATATTATTTTGCTGTCGGTAATGCTATGCTGTGAATCCCTACGTCTTTCAAAAGTCTTTTTCCTGCACAATTTTTTTCCCACACATTACACTATTAGACACCGTAAAATACATAAGTAATAATACCTCTGGTGGGGGGGATTTAAATGTAAAAATACTTACCTTTCAAAAAATTATGTACAAAACTTAATTTCTCACAGTTAGAGAGAGAGAGATCGGAGACAGATAGCTTTCCGTGTTCAAATTGTCTATCAAAGAGACAGCGACAGACAGATTTTTATTTCCCACAAGAAGATATATGTATATGAAGTACATTTATTCACGGACCTATTTCCTGATGTTCAAAATGCCCACCAGATCGCATTCAACTATTTTCGCTCGGAGAGCATGTCAGATGTCAGGGCAGTGGTCAAGCTCGAGATGTCGGTCCTTTTTTTTAACCATTTAAAAAATTACAAAAAAAAATTAGTGTGAAGAAAGTTAACTGACTTAAGTGGAAAGTACTTAACTGGTAAGTAAAGTACTAAAAACATACTTAAAAGGACTTATATATCTACGTAACAGTAATAGTGTGGCTGCTATAGCCTATACAACAAGAGCACCAAAAACCATTTAATACTGCGTCTTCCTGCCTTGCCGGTAACCCTTTTTCGTATGTAATTACAGGTACTTAAAAGTACTTACGTTAATGAATAATCAACGTATAACTTTAACTACGTTACTTATTGTAGTTATAAGGCAGAAATGACATATGTGTATATTATAGTATACCTGTTCGTGCTTATATAAGTACACAACAGTACTTACACATATGAATACATAGGAGAAGAATGTATCATGAAGAAGGGAGCTCAACGGGTTATTTGCATGAAAATGATGCATGCTATAAATCTATTGCTCATGTTGTTTTTTTTTTGCCTGCATCCCAAACCCCCACTATAAATAAAAGAAGAATGTTGGAGCCACAGTAACAAACAAAAAACTAACTGAAAGGGAATCCAAATGCATACATATTAAAAGATGATAATAATCATGTGTGAAGTAGATTATAGACATATATATATACGCAAGGGAATACGCAAGGAATTCTCCTGGGTGAGTCACTGCCTCCTTGCCTTTTATTCGACAACAAACCAAATTGCATGTGTTACACGTAAGCACACACCAAACACTACTCCTCAGCCTCATGCTTATAACCACGTAAGTACAAATAAAAAATCATTCATTATGCATTTGCTAAAAAAAGACATAACCTCGACGAGATGAGGAGACAGCAGAGATGTTGGGGTACACACATGGAGATAGGGAGTTAATCAAGGCTTGAATACATTGATACAGCGTCAGAGAGAGAGAGAGAGAGAGTCGGAGAAATGAAGGAATGAAAAATAAAAAGAGATGTGGATTTGGAGACGGAGAGACTTTAAGATTAAGGCGGAGCGAGGTACGAAAAACTAGGCAAACGGGGAGAAAAAGGGACAGGGAGGCGGCAGAGAGAGAGAGAGAGAGAGAGAGAGAGAGAGAGAGAGCAGAGACATAAACAGGCGAGAGAGACTTGCGAAACGTTGAAGAATAGTCAAAGAGAGACGAAGATGTAGCAGAGAGAAGGAACACATGCAAATGCAGATGCAACATTGAGAGGTGAAGGAGAAGGGGATGAGAGACAGGTGAGAAGATAGAGAAGAAGCGGAAGAAGTAAGAGGAGCATAGAGAAAAAGGAAAAGAAAGGGAGAGTACCTAGTAGGGCTGCAGAAGAAGACTATAGAGAACTTCCAGACGGAAGAAATGAGTAACACGGCTAAGAAAACACGAGAGCGAGGGAGATCAAAAATTAACAAAATTAAGGGAGTGAGAGAGTAAAGAGAAGGAAGCAAGAGAAAGATCAACGCTTGTAGAAACATTTCTACAAGCGTTGGAGAAAGATAAATTGGCAAAATCAAGAGAGACAGAGAGAAATGGGCAAAATCAAAAGAGAGACAGAGAAATGGGCCTGAAGAGGATGAAAGAAACAGAGAGAGAAAGAATAAGAGAGAGAGAGAGAGAGAGAGAGAGAGAGAGAGAGAGAGAGACAGAGAGACAGACAGCCAGAGAAATGGGCCTGAAGAGGATGAAAGAAACAGAGAGAGAGAGAGAGGAAAACGAAAGAGAGAGGCAGGAAGAGAGAGAGAGGAAAACGAAAGAGAGAGACAGGAAGAGAGAGAGAGAGGAAAACGAAAGAGAGAGACAGGAAGAGAGAGAGGAAGAGAGAGAGAGAGGAAAACGAAAGAGAGAGACAGGAAGAGAGAGAGAGAGGAAAACGAAAGAGAGAGACAGGAAGAGA
>JAQGBT010005522.1:0-14166 GCA_034698585.1 Disparrhopalites patrizii
AGAAAGTGCTGTTATAGTGAGAGGAATGTGAGCGAGGGAAGAAAATACCCTGCTGTTATAGAGTAATTGCTGTTATACGGAGTGCTGTTATATAGAGCCCACTTTACACGGTAAAGCTGTAGGGGGATTCAGCACGGCTGTTTAGAGTAAGTGCTCTTATAGCGAGGGCCGGTATAAGGAGAGAACTGTATTTGAGCATTTGCATTTTAATTTGGATTCCAAATATTTAAAACATCGGAAAATACAGAATGTATTCAATTAAATGTATTTAATGTATTAAAGTATTTTAATGCGCTTCAATATAATTTTTGCTAATTTTGATCTGAAACTTGATTTTTGAAATGATTTTTGCGTCTAATTGTCGTTAAAACGTGCTTTAGAATACGAATTCTTATTCACAATAAAATAATTCGAATTTAAATACTGACTTTTTTTTCGGATTACAATTTTAAACAATATTTTTTCGTATAGTTTTTTGAATATTAAGGATTCAAATCCTGGCAAAATATGTATAATTCCGATTCCGATTCGAATAGCAATTCCCATTCCGTTCCCTGGTTTTAAAAAATATTTAATACAGAAATATTAACTTGCAGCACAGCAGAATTTGAAAAGGACCAAGAAATAAAGGAACGTGCCTTGGAGTCGATCAAGGGGAAAATAGAATTCGAAGAAATTCAATTCGCCTACCCTTGCAATAAGAACAACGTGGTAATTTTTTTTAATTGCTTCCTACTCAGCCTCATCCACTAGTTTCTTTTAACATCCAGTTAACCTTTTGACTTCTCACAGTTTAATAGTTATATTTATACGTGCATAAATTATAATATTTAACATTATTTGTTTAATGTGTATTATAATAAATGAATTCGCAGATTTTAACTAGCCTCAGCTTCATTGTTCAACCAGGTCAGAAGGCGGGCTTTGTGGGTACTTCCGGTACGGGACTCTCCACGATCTTCAAGCTCTTCCTTCGCAATTACCTTCCGGATTGTGGATTTGTACGCTGAAGCTCATGCCCTTTTTTATTTACTATTTTTTAAATAATATTCTGTACTTTTCCTGACGCAATCAACCTTTTAATCACACTAAACTGTGTTCCGTGCCAGATCAGATTGGATGATGAGGACGTGCGCTTTCTGAATCGCCGTTGGTTGCTCGGTCAAGTGGGCTACATCACCCACGATCCCCTCATCTTCAACGACACCATCGAGAACAATGTGAAGAAGGGGAGGTCAAAGGTCACTTCCCAACAGGTCGAGGCCGCCTGCCGGGAAGCTGAAGTCCATGACCTCATTTTCCAACAACCCAATGTTAGTTATAGTTATATGAAACTATTTGCTATATTTTATTCACGACACTGGTATATTTTATTGAACGTATTAATTAATTAAGTATAAAAGAAACAAGTATACATATGTATATAAATGTAGCCTGGATATGGTTGCAGGGCTACCAGACGGTCGTGGGAGAGGATGGGGAATCCCTGGACCAACAAATAAGAGTTCAAATCGCAATTGCTCGCCTCATCCTCCAAAAGCCTTCAATTATCATCCTGGACGAGCCCACGCTTTCCTTGGACTGGCACAGCTCCTGCATCATCGAGAATATTTTGGATAAAGTGTGCCAGAAAGTGACCACCTTGGTCATCCCCCATCGCTTTCATTACATTCGCAATGCTGATATTATTTTTGTCGTCAGTAATGGTGTCGTATGTCTTTACTCTGATTCTTACCATTTAAGCACATGTATGGCATGGAATAAAAATCGAAGAAAAAAAGTTGGTACATAATAAAATAATATGTACAGGATGCCAAGAAAGGATATACCCCACCTTAAACAGTATGATCCAGCTATGTCACACAATTGCAAAGGCATGCTTCCTATACAGAATATTATTGCGGATCTAGAAAAAATAATTATCCCGACCCGATTACAATTACAGAAGTTATGGCTGTTTTTCAAAAAAAAGTTAAAAACATTCCATTTTTGGCCAGCTAGATTTTTTGTTTCCGCCTTCAAAAATACAAATGTTCCCTTCCTCCACTCACACAAAGCGGGAAAAGCGTGAATCCAGAGGCAAATTTTATTGCGGATCTGGGAAAAAATCAAAGTTTAAATCAAGCAAGAGATCACTAAGTTATGACGATTTTCCTGCACCAAGTTCAAAAAAAATTTTCGAAAAATCTAGTTTTGTTATTTTATTTAAAAAAATGCATGTAGCTGAGACAAAATTGTATTGCGAATCCAGCAAAATGGATTTTATCCCGATCCAACCAAAATTACGGAAGTGATGGCGGTTTTTCAAAAAAAAAGTTTAAAAATTTAAGTTTTTAGAGAGATCCGAGATTTTTAAACTTTGTTTTTTGAAAAACCACCATAACATCCGTAATTGTGGTCGGATCTGGATAAAAAAGTTTTTCCCACATTCGCCATATAATTGTGTAGGGGAAATACGTCTTTGCAATTGTGTGTCATAGGTGGATCATACTGTTTAATCTATCCTTTCTTGGGACCCTCTACATGCGTTACATGGAAGGAATTTCTGAAATGGCCACTTTGCCACTTTTGTATTGGCAGATAGTGGAGCAAGGGACCCACGACATGCTGTTGGGGAAGAAAGGCGCGTACTACCAGATGATCAACCAGATGGACATCACTCCGAGCAAGAGGCTGGAATTGGCCAAGATCAACAAGGTGTTCCTGGGGAAGCAAATCCTCCCCCACTTCACCTTCCCCAACTACGGGGCGAACATCGGCTTCCCGGACATCATGGGGATGAAGACGACGCAGATTTGGCTGGAGAGTCAGCTCGCCACGCCCACTTTCGGCAAGAACACATTCGAAGAAGAGCCCCTCAGGCTGGCCAAATCCGGAACGAAACCCACAGCACCCGCGCCCGTCTACAAGGATTTGGTTCCCCCCACCAAAGTGGATTCCGACGTGAATTGGAAGAAGTGCGCAGAACAGGAGGATAAATGCTTTCGGGATCCCACTGCTGCCTACAGCCATAATGTACGCATTTATCCTCCTCTTTAATTATTATACAAGCAGAGAGGAATTCCCTTTTTTGAATAAATACTTTTTTAAATTAATTATTATTAATAATTATTTTTACATTAATCAGTACCGTCTAGCTCTGAGCTAATTTTGTTTTTCGCAGGATAGCGAGAACGACGTATTTTGTTGTAGTTCCATCTTGCATCTTACGCTCTCATCCGCCCCTTATGTCGTGATTGGAATGATATGCAGCTTTATCCTGGGCATCCTGACGCCCATGTATGCGGGATTTCTGGGGAGGACGGTTTGGGTAAGGATTGCATTTTTACAAGAATAATATCGTACAAAATACGATGCAGTTCCTTTATGACCATTTCTATGCATTTTTACATATAACTTGAAGCATCTTTGGAACAAGAAGAGTCTCATTACTGAATATTTATCGTCATACATATGTATTATCAGATTTTCAGTATTTCCGACAAAGAGGAGGCATTTCAGGAGGGCAAGTTCCTGGCAGTAGTCATGATGTCCTTGGGTGGGGTCTCTTTCGTAGTCATTTTTATTCAGGTCCGTTGTGAGTCTCTCATGCTGGCTGTTGTAGGAGTGGCAACGATCCGATTCCATCCAAACATTTTTAGTTTTCGATTCGTTGCAAAGCCCGAATCGGATCGAAATCTAGCATGTCTCAAATCGATCAGATTCATGATGTGATTCCGTTCGGTGTGATTCGATCGGTGTGATTCGATTCGGTTCGACAACGATCCAAAAACATTATTGCGGAATTTTTTTTGTTTACTTTTTGCAAATTTTAAGCATTTTATGAAGTCTAATAATTTGCCACTTCAAATAGGTGCAAGTAGTCTGGATATTATATTTAACGTTTACGTTGATTTAAATCTACAATATTTTGATGTTGATTGCTCTGCTTCGGAATAATATCCAAAAATTTTGTATTAAACAATGGATCGAATGAATTGAATTTCAGATAAATTTTATGGTTCCAATTAACGTCTTGGATCGAATTATTTGATTCGATTCACGGTGTCGAATCGAATCAGATTTTCGAGTATATTTGAATGTAAATTGAATCGAATGGAATTGAATCGAAAAATCCGATTCAGAATCGAATCGTTGACACCTCTAGCTGTTGGTCTATTGGGCTATTTCGAAATCAAAATCGATGATTTTTTAACGTATATTTTATATTACAGACGAAGGTGATACAGTGGACTCTCTCTATAACAACTCTCCTTGTAAAAACTTCTTCTCAATAACAACTTTATTTTTTCGCCCTTCGTATATGTAGTGTACATATTAAATGTTCCATATAACAACTTTTCCATATAACAACCACTTTTGCCCTTCCCTTCAGGGTTGTTATAGCGAGAGTCCACTGTAAGTTAGTTAAGGATAGTTAAAAGCACTATGCAGGCGTTGTATGATTTGATTTATCCTTGCATGTATTACAGACGTTAGTGTTTGACATCGGCTCAAAAAAATGTTTCATCCAAATCCAAAGGCGGCTCTTTACATCGATGCTCCGACAAGATTTCGGGTGGTTCGAGAAGTCCGAGAACAACAACCATGCGCTCCAGACACGATTGAGCCGGGATATTTCCGGAGTCAAATATGTACGCCAATTTTTATCACCGTTCCACATACATAACGCTCCAGATATTATAATTTATACCGCCTAAATATGAGTATCTGTCCCCGAAATATCACGAACCTCGCCAAAAAACTGGGAATGAATTAATTGGTGGTAATAATTGCGTAAATATCTAATGCCTTATCAGTTGTTCAAATCCTTCTTCGGCTCCCTCACGCACTACATCGTGGGCGTCTGCGCCTGCATCGCCACGGCGCTCCTCTTGCCCAACGTGACCTTCGGAGCGGCAGCCCTCGTCTTCGTGCCCTTGTCCATTGGGACGACCTTCCTGGATGCCATCCTCCTCACGGAGACGGAAGAGTCCCGGAAGAAGAAGATGAAACTCATGAGGAGCATCATCACGGAGATGTGCAACAAACGCCAAACGATTTGGCCTAGCCAGCTCCAATCCGATTTTTCGGAGCGACTCAACGCCGTCATTAAATCTGCTTACACTTCCCAGTAATTACACAATTAGCATTATACTCATTACTTGGCCCGTCTTTCACTTGCTTCTGCAGAGAATCAGCGCCATGATGGGATTAAGGTCCTTAATTTCAATTAATTTTGCGATAGCAACCGGAAGATGTTGGTTTATGTGCGGGCCGTGACCTTCGCGCTCTCGCAAGGGGGCGTCCTCTTCCTCTACGCGCTCTTCATGATCCTCGGGAAGCATTTTATGCTGGAGGAAGCTCTCACCTTTCCACAAGTCATCGAGTAAGAAGCGATTCGGAAGAGAATTCTGTAGATCTTAATGGGATCTCTAGATGTAATTTTATTATATATGTATTTATTTATGTATTATATTCTATTATATTTCTTGCAGAGTGGGGCATTTACTACTTTGGGAAATGACCAAGATCGGCGTCGTCATCTCCATGCTACCTTCTATTCTCAAGGCATTCACCTGTGGAGCGAACATCTTGAAGGTCTTGACGAGCCATCCAAAAATCTGTTTGGACAAAGGAAACGCCAAGGTTTGTCTTACGACTTACGAGGAAACGCCGAGTTTATGTCGAATGAATTGAGCCCTGAACCGGCACAAATATTTCTGATTCAACTGGTCTGTCCATTCTTATTTAAAGGATATAAAAGGCGAAATAGAGTTCCGACACGTTCACTTCTGGTACGAAGACGTTCCGCATGTACGAATCCTCAACGAAATATCTTTCCGGGTAAATATTTATCTCCTTCATATGCATTTATAGTCCTAATCCCGGGAGACTTTGCTGGATTATATTAGTAGGAATTTTAAGAGCATTATTTAAGAGCATTTAAGAGCATTAATTATTAGGTAAGTACATTATTTTGGACAATAAACCAAGTAATGACATCCCAAAAAATATGGATTAAAATTCGAATTAAAATATGCCTTTTTCCTAATTATGAATACAAATTTAAATTTCGGATATCTAAAATATAAATTCTAATTCCAATACAATTTTATTCAAACATTCAGTCATACCAATATGTATTTAAATACTTTTGGAATACTTTTAAAAATTTGTTTGTGCAATGCAATCTGGTATAATTTGTAGCTAAAAAAACTCAAAATCAATCCACAAAATTATCGGTTGACTCTGCAACTCTGATTTGGCACAAAATCGATGCTTTTACGGACAAAATAGTGATATTACTGCCAATTGAAAAATATTACTGTTACAATACCCTGATTTTGCAAAAAAAAAGCTTGCCTGAATGCGGGAATTAGCAGCATAATGAAGGATTTTTGGAATATCAATAAAGAATCGGAATCCAAATGTCAATTTTTGAATACGAATTTGAATTTCGGATATATTATAGTAATTATAAATTTGAATTAAAATATTTTTCTGACAAAAATATGGATACTAATTCCAAATAAAATACTGAAAAATATGAATATAATTCCGATTTGAATTCCAATACCGATTCGGATGTCATACCTTGCTATAAACATTGTTGAACGAGAAGATTTGTGCGCAGGTGAAACTAGGAAGAACCGTGGCGTTGGTTGGAGTCGCCGGATCGGGAAAGTCCATTTGCCTTCAGCTAATCCTGAGGCTCCGAGATGCTACAATGGGGACCGTCGTAAGCTACTCTAACGAGTTACAGGATTGGCCCATTGCATTTCTTGCGTGATGCGCTTACTTTACTGCGCATTACAGCGGAGTCGCTATATAACAACTCTGAAGGGAAGAGCCAAAAATATTGTTACAGGGAAAAGTTGTTGTATAGAACAATAAATATGTACTTTACATGTACGAAGGGCGGAAAAAATGTTACATACAAATGTTGCTATAAAGAGACTTGTTATATAGAGACTCCACTGTATATTGTAATGAAGTAAGTTCTGACTGTTAACTATAAATTCGTTACAGGCAATTGACGGAGAAGACACGAAAAATCTGAATTGCGTCCAGCTCCGACAGCAAATTGCCCTGCTCAGTCAAGAGCCTCACATGACGATGGACGACCGGACGATTCGGGAAGTGATTGCGTATGGAGATAACACGAGGCCAGTGACGATGACGGAGATCATGGAAGCAGCCGTCAAAGCCAACGTCCACCTTCTCATCTCCAGTCTTCCTCACGTAAAACAGAGATCTCTCTTCCAGATCAGAACTGTGTTTGACAGGTGATGGGCAAATATTTTTGGTTCACTAACGGGATTGATGCTTAACAGGGCTATGACACGGTGATTGGGTCGGCGAAGCTGAGCATGGGCCAGCGCCGTCGGATCTACCTGGCGCGCGTGTTCCTGAAGAACCCCAAGGTGGTCCTCATCGAAGAGTCCCCGGCGACCTTCGACCCCGAATCCAGCCGGAAGATCTTCTTCTCCCTCGCGCGACTCCTCACCGGCCGCACTTGCCTCATCCTCGCCCATCACGTCCGGACGGCAGAGCTGGCGGACTACGTCTACGTCTTCCACAAGGGGAAGATCTGGGAGCGTGGGACGCACTCCCAACTGCTCGCCTTGGGCGGGATCTACAAGCAGACTTACGAGGCTCAGAGTGGGAAGAGCTTGCTCTATGAATCCACTCTTGTCCGCAAGTTCGACAGTGACGCCATGGACGGGGATAGTGGCGAGGATGTGAAGGAGAATCCCGACAAGCTCCGCCCCTCCTCCTCACTCCCCAATCTGAGCATCATGTTCTTGGCCGAGTCCTCCCAGTCCTCCTTGAAGGCCAAGCCCTCCATCAGCCTACATCAACTGGCGGACAAGATCGTGGACAGGGTGGCTACTTTCTGGGATTTAGTCTTCAATCCTTGAACGAGTCATGCTTATTTACACGCCCAGAACTCCCATTCTTTCATTTCACTATCCAAATGCCCTTCGCTAAGTATTTTGTTCTTCTCTCAACCGGCTCTCTTTGAATTCTATCGAATATTAAACATATGTACATACAAATAACCATGCGCGACTACATTATTAATTATTACGTTAGAGACAACCAAAAGCATAAAAAGCATAAATGTAAAAGTGTCACTTTAGACCCCGAATGTCTACGTAAAATCCATCTTAGCTACCTTGGACATTATGATTTCGTAAAAAAATAAAGCATTAAAAGCATAATAAGCATAATCAATTTAAAAAGGCATGATTGATTTCAAACGGCATAATTGTCCGACAATTACCCTCAGAAGTTAATAGTTCGAAGAAAATTTTATATATACTTGCTTTTATAGCGGCCTGTTCTTAATCACCCCTGATGTCTAAAGTAAAATTTCCGACTGTATAGCTGATATTAATTCTTTTTTCGGTCGATTTTGTTGCTAATTAATGAGTGAAAAATACTCAGGATTCCCGAAAATCAAAATTTATGGCCACAAATTCTTTAAAATGTGCCGTTTTTGACCATTTAACAATTCCTGTGGGTAAAACCCGCATAATTGGCACATTTTGTAAAATTTTAAAAGCATAATGAGTCTGTAAAAAGCATAATTTTTAAAAGCATAAAAAGCATGATCGATTTTGGAAAAAAACTTAATTTTTGTTATTAATAGGCTTCAAATTTTGAATAATCGGTACATTCCAAACTCCAATATTATTAATTATACATACATACATAATATGTATAATATCTACATGATTAATTATTATTATTTTATTATTAAATACGTGTGTATACATATTATATTTAAGGAATGACATTCGAAAACGTATGAATAGAAATTCGAATTAAACTACGTGTTTTTCCTAATTATGATTATGAATACAAAAAAAATTTCGAGTATCTAAAATACAAATTCCCATACGATTTTATTCAAATACTCAGACATGAATACGCATGTATTCAAATACTTTTCGAATACTTTTAAGAATTTATTTGTGATGCAATCTGGCATAATTTGTAGCTTAAAATGAACGCAAAACCTATATTTATTTATTCTTTATGCATACAAAATTATAAATTCACTCCGCAACTCATAATTTTGCAAAAATCGATGCTTTTACTGCCGACTGAAAAAATTCATCGTTACAATACCTTGATTTTGCCAAAAAAAACTTGCCCGAACCCCGAAGGTGGGAATTAGTAGCATAATGAAGGAATTTTCGATTCGAATTTCCAAGAACCAATAAAGTATCGCAAATAGCAATGCAAATGCAAACTTTTAAATCCGAATTCGAATTTCGAATGTATACTATTCGTAATTATAAATTCCAATTAAAATACTGAAAAATAGGAATACAGTGGAGTCTCTCTATAACAGCATCCAAGTGAGCCCAAAATTTTGCTGTTATAAAAGGAATGCTGTTATATAGAACACAATTAATATGTATTCCATGTACAAGGTGCGGCGAATTTTCTGACGTTATTCAGAACATGCTGTTATAAGGGGTGCTGTTATGGAGAGATTCCACTGTAATAATATTAATATAAAATTCCGATTTGTGATTATACAATAAACAAAAACAATATTATTAATTGTATTAGTAATTAAATGTCCACTATATTTATTTCTTATTGCATGCTGTATGAAATGTTATGTACATACATACTTTGAAATAAGTATCACTTTTTTTATATTTCGCTTTGGTATAACGCCTTATAATGGTATGTATGTACATTAATATATTATGAATATTTTACTATTTTTACTTTCAGTTTTTCAGTTTTTATTGGAGTAGGGCGTAGGTGAGGTCTTGTCGTTGGTGACCTCGTGACCTCGTGACTCCTGCTAGTCCTTTTGTGATTTGTGATCGTGACCTCGTGAGTGTCGTGAGGTGAAGGAGGGCCAAATAAATCCCTACAATGTATTGGGAAGAAAATGGCGGAAGATAAAGATAAAAAGGCTGGCCCGCCAAAGGAAGTGGGGAGAGAAAGTGCCCCGCGTCCTCCTCGGCCTTTCCCCCCGAATGACCCGCGTATCTCGGGCGGAAGCATAATTCCGAAGCATCGGTTTGCCTTCGGGAAATATCTGTATCCGGGCCAAGGCGGAATCAATCCCTGCTTGTGCTTCATCTACTTCTGCGGCGGGACCTGCACCTTGCAATATGGCTGTGTCCTCCTCGGCCTCTTCCAAACCTTCAGTGGCTTCATCACGTTTTCCTTCCAGCTCCTCCTCCTCCTCTTCTCCCATTCCCCGCCCGTCCTCAGATTCCCGCTGGACGAGGGCAATCTCACGGAAAATGACTATGACGACATTCAATGTGAGACCATTCTAAATTCTAGTTCAACATACATATATTGGGCCAGAAATAATATGTAAATCTTATTTCGCCGCCTCAAAGACCGCCTCAAAGGACGCCAAGGCGGTTCGCCGTTTGCACATCGGCCATTGCATCAGCTTTCCTGAACTTTGGTCTGAATATGTACGCCGAATTTATATAAAAATGTTTTTTTTTACTTTTCCGATTTTCGACTCCGTTCGCCGGAAATACGCAAAAAACAAGTTATTTTCGCCGTTTCAACTGCTGAAAACTCAATAACGATTTTATTTAAATGAATTCACGTTGAAATATACGCAATGCCAGTATCTACAATGGTATTGTTTACTTTTTCGATTTTTGCCTCCGTTCGCCGGAAATACGCAAAAACCCGTGTTATTTGCGCCGTTTCGGCTGGCGAAAAACCAATCCTTATTTAATTTCAATGAAATGGTTGAAGTATATGCGACATATAAGCATCTGCAATGTCGGATTTTACGTTTTCGCCGTGTTCGCCGGAAATGCGTTAAAATCGTGTTATCTGTCCCGTTTCAACTGGCGAAGCCCCCACCATTTGATTTGAATTTGGATAAAGTATGCGAAATATCAGTATCCAGAAATACCGGAATTATCTAAATAAAAACCTTTCTAGATAATTCCGGCGTACATGTTCTGGCCGAATCTCAGGAAAGTAGATGCAATAGTCGATGTGCAACGGCGAAACGCTTTGGTATCCTTTGAAGCGGTCAGAAACCGGCGAAATTAGATTTACATGGTTTTTCTGGCGCGGGGGCTATCGCCTGATTTAATTTGGCCGAAAAATTCAGACTTGAGTTTTAGGCCGGGAGAAATGGAAGATTGCTACTTCTTTATTTTTGTTATCAGTTTTCTTCCGGACAGTCGCCTACTTTTCCGCCGCGGATGGTATATTTTTTGTGGGCGTCGCCTCAGGAGTCTTGCTCTGCTTGGCTTCCGCGCGGGTACGTCCACATCCAATTTGAAATTCAATTTTCCCGCTATTCAATCTCTTATCATTTTTTTTTGTTCTAACTTTTTCCAGCTGAGCAAGCCCCTGTGCGTGATTTACTCGGCGAGCATGGTTGTGGGGGTGTGCTACGCCCTCATTTACGCCTCCTTATGCTCCGTCCTCGTCCACAACCTCGTGATTCCCAATCTGATTCAACGGCGGCGGGATGACATCAAGAGCAAGCTCTTCTTCCGACTCTGGATGGCCTTCACGGTGAGTCTCATCACGGAGCTGTATTACTTCATGTGCGGCTTCTCCCTCTTCCTCCAGATCCGCGGCGGGGAGTATGACATGCCCATTCCGCCCGCCAGGCGGAGCACCGCCCCCCGGGATTCCGACGGCAAACGGCCCTTACTTCCCAGACCGCCTTACGTCCCAAGGGGACCCAACTCTCCTCCAAGTCCTCAACCAATCACAAGCTCCCATAAGTAGCTCCATACACGACCGTGTTATGCATATCTACAATGTTTGTACTATTGCGATTATTATGTACTCAAAGCTCTCAGCCAAAATATAGGCGTGTCAATTGTCAATTGTCAATCCCATAAAAAATCAATCATATAAAAATATAATCACCAGATACCTTTCAATTTCAAGTTTTCCCCTTAGTGGGGATAAAAAACGCTACATACGGTAGACTCTCTCTATAACGGACCTCCCTATACCGGTTTTCGCACTGTAGCGGTGTTCACAAACCCGCCCGAGAGATTTACTAGGATAAATTCACTCTCTATAACAGTTTTCTCCATTACAGTTTTTCTCTATAACGGGGAAGTTTTGAATCCCACGCCATTCAACCTCTCTCCCTATACAGTGAACTCTCTCTCTCTATAACAACTCTCCTTATAACAGCCTATTCTCGATAACAACTTTGTTTTTCAGCCCTTCGTTTATGTATAGTAAACATATTAAATGTTCGCATAACAACTTTTCCATATAGCAACCATTTTTTCCCTTCCCTTCAGGGTTGTAATAGCGAGAGTCCACTGTAACGGTTTTAGGCCACGCTTCCACAGACTTCTCTCTCTATAACAGTGTTTGCACGGGCTTCGAATCCCCCGCCATTTAGTATTCTTCTCCCTAACGGTTTGAGGCCAGACCTTCGCATATTTCTCTGTCTATACCGGTTTTTCTTTATAATTCTGAATCCCCCGCCATTACATGTTTTTCTCTGTAACGATCTTGTTTTATTCCTTATACCGGTTGTTCCCTGTAAGGGTTGAATGTAGGCGCTTTTTGCTAAGCGGTTACAGAGAGAGTCGACTGTAATTGGCTATTACGCTGCATTATGAGAAACCCTGTACATTTGGAGTTTGAAGTAATTTCATAAGACGCAGATCCATGTCGTATGATTTTGTTGAAGCTAATAGAATGAATACAAAATATATATGTATGTACTTATGTATTAATTGGATTATGTGCATATCGAAGGCGAAGTTGTAAATCTGACCATATGCACTCAGTCCTCATATATACATTGCTGTAAACGAAAGTGCGGATTTGCTGTTTGTGTCCGTGGCCTTTTTTTGAATTAGGACTCGGTGGGTATGATCAGATTTTGTTCTTCGCCCGGGATATGTATTATTGTGATATTCAGGTAACTTCTGGTGTAATAATTTATAATGACGTATCAGCATCCACGTATTTCTTGGGTGTTTTGTATGTGAAAATAATCATGAACACGAAAAGGATAACTTCTGTAACTTCTCTGTTCTTAAGTTCTTACCTATGACTTATTCATATATATATGCATATACAGTCTTATATAGTATAAAAATATATACCTGCGTAATAAAAATGTCTCATCTAATCAGTTGCACATTTTGCGATTTTGGAGTCGCCAGTTTTGAAAATCTTCTGTAATTGCTCGCAGACAAGCTATAAACTTAAAAGTAAATATATCAAATAGTTTTTGTGAACGTCAAGTCATCGAAGAGTCTTGGGAGGGAATATGACGAATATTTCGATTCAGAATCCGTGGAGAGGGAAAGAAGAGGATATTTTTGGGACGGATCTCAAGTGGTAAGTGGAAACCCGGAAAAAACCTGTTAAATTGTTATTTATTTGTTTTAAAACTTAAAAATTTCTGGTTTTGATATGGAAATATTGAAGAAAGGGATTGGTCATTTGTCATTTGATTAGGGACCCCAACGTGCGTACTGAAACCCCCAAAGACTTCGTGATGAATCGGATTGCCCAGGAACTGGATATTTGGAGTCAACAGGAGACTTTTTCCTTTCCGTGTCGACGCAAGCCGAATTACACGCCGGACACCATCTTTAATGTTCGAGACGGTTTTTTTCCCATTTTTCCATTATTTCCCTAACGATTTTCTGTGGTAACTGATTAATTAGTTATTAACTGATTTTCTGGGCTTTAGCGGAGCTGTAAGAATTGTATGATCGTGAATTTTGCAGGTCGAAGCCGTGACGACCTTGATTTCGGTCACGGACCAATTCTTGACCCTGGCGGAAAAGGCGGAGAAATGGAAGGTTCATGGATTGTACAGTGCGGCCGTGGGGGACGAGGACATCAAACGGAGCTATCTTTGGACTGTCCTCTCTGACAAGAATGATGGAGGGGCGATGGCTAATTTCAGAACAATATTTCTCAGTGAGAATCTGGCGAAACTACTGGGCCAATATCATGGGTCGCGTCAGGCTCTTCGCCAGTTTGTTTCCGGCTATCTCCGCATTCTTCAAGGCTGTCCAGGCGCCGTCTCTCAGTCAGGTGTTTTTTCGCATTTAATTTATCAAGTACATCGCTGTGATCTAACATCTTCGTATTTAATTCGTATTTAATTCGTATTTAATTCGTATTTAATTCGTATTTAATTCGTATTTAATTCGTATTTAA
>JAQGBT010005523.1:0-14166 GCA_034698585.1 Disparrhopalites patrizii
GAATGAGAGAGAAAGAAAAAGAAAGAGAAAGAATGAGAGAGAAAGAAAAAGAAAGAGAAAGAATGAGAGAGAAAGAATGAGAGAGAAAGAATGAGAGAGAAAGAAAAAGAAAGAGAAAGAATGAGAGAGATAATGGGCGAGACGAATAAAAAGAAAGAGCGGGAAAATGAGAGAGATAAGCAGTGCAAGCTAAAGGAAAAGGAGAATCAGAGAGATAAGCAGATCGAGAGATATCAAAACAGAGAGAACGAAAAAGAATGTGAGACAAAGAGAGAGCGAAGGAGAACCAAAGAAAGAGAATGAGAGAAAAGAGAGAGAAAGAGGGAGAGCATCAGAGAAAAAGAGAGAGCATGACAGAGAAAAATAGAAAATGAAAGAGAGAAAGAGAGAGATGTAGAGAGAGAAAGAGAGAGTGAGAGAGAGAAAGAGAGAGAGATGTAGAGAGAGAAAGAGAGAGATGTAGAAAGAGAAAGAGAGAACATGAGAGAGAAAGCGAGAGAAGGAGAGAGAAAGAGAGAGAAAGAGAGAGAAAGGGAGAGAATGAGAGAGAAAGAGAAAGAAAGGGAGAGAATGAGTGAGACAGAGAAAGAAAGAGAGAGAATGAGATGGAATGGGAGAGGGAATGAAGGAGAGAATAAGAGAGAAATAGAGAGAGACAGTGAGAATGAGAGAGAAATAGGAACCTTGTCTCCTTGAGTTTTGTCTCCAATTCTATTAGGAGCTCCACTGAAACACATCAGACCACCAGAAGACAACAGGACGTATCTTCTTTTTCACAAGTCTCGTTAGCCAAGTTTTTCTCTCTCTCCCCCTCGTCTTCCATTATATCCGCTTTTCTTATATCCGGACATACATTCTGTTTTCACAATTTTTCCATGCTCCCCAAATCGCTCAATACTTTTTCACCCATGTCACACATCCCTTGCCGCCACATTGTTTGCTTTCCTTCTGAAAGGGAAGGGGGTACATATGTATGGGGATGCAATGATTCTTCTCTGTTGGGGGGGTTTCCCCATAATATAAATAATAGGTGTAAGAAGTAGGAGAAGAACTGGTGTGAGCGGAGGTGCTCGTGAATGCCTTCCTCCATTTTTTGCATTATACATGTATCCTTCCAAACTTTTTTGGACGTGCGTATGTATGTTGTTATTGTTTGGGAAGGGAAAGTTATCCCCCATTGATTTTGGGTACCTCCTTGTCCTTATCTTCCTACTCACACAAACATACAAGCAAAATACATACACGTTGATTCTTCACTACTGCGGTGAAATATCGTATGCTCAATGGCGACCACAAATAACGTCCCCTTCCAGAGCTGCCGCTACCTCCAAACACGTGTGTAAATCAGTATTGGAAAGGCGTCTTTCCCTTTAAAAATCAATTTTCTAAAAACAAACTAACTTAGATACAGAAAGTACTGCCCACAGCTAGGAATAAGAGAATCTGATGGCTTAGAAGGACAGGTTTATGTCTATAGACATGACATGGTTTATAGATTCATAGACAAAAAAAAATCAGAGTGTGCCTCAAGCCCCTAATCTATGCTGAGGACCCTTCTGCCGACCAGCTACTAGAATCGGTGTGATTGGCTCCAAATGGGATAATTGAGAATAATTAATTCTGATAGTAGTCCATGGCAAGCCATGGCAAGTCCATGGCTATTTGAATTTTCATTCAAATAGGGAACAATTTGGGGGAGACAGGTGAAAAATATTAGTGAAGAGTCAGGAGAAGGGACAAGGTTCGTAGAGTTCAGTAACACCGACTTGCGTGAGGCCAGAAACGGGAGGGAATGATACGAGATTAGACAAGGGAGAGAGGCAGACGGCCAGAGGGGAGCAGTAAATACCAGGAGATAGAGAGACTGATAGAAATGTGGATATGATATAAAGCAGGACTGGAGACAAGGAGCAAGAGACAGGAAGAGAGAAAGAGAGCGAGAGAGAAAGATAGAGTGAGAGAGAGAGAGAGCGAGAGAGAAAGAGAGAGTGAGAGAGAGAAAGAGTGAGCGACAGAGAGAAAGAGTGAGCGACAGAGAGAAAGAGAGAGCGAGAGAGAGAGAGAGTGAGAGGGAGAAAGAGAGAGCGAGAGAGAAAGACAGAGAAAGAGAAGGAAAAAATAAACGTTAAAACGCACTGAAGAACGGCGACAGAGGCGTTATTAGTGATTCCCCCATAAAATTAATTGTCCTAAAATATTCACTATGGACAGAGAGAACATCAGTGTGTATTTAGGCTCATGGAGAGCATGGAATTTATGTGTATACATATGTACGACAGAGCTATTAATAGGCTTGCAGCCAATACATTTTATTCAGGTCTCAATTCGGCTCCACATTTCTTGGTTAAGTGCGGCAATGATAATGGAATACCGGAAGTTTTTTTTTCTCCTATTGCCCCAAGTATTTTTATTTCCCTACTATCTTTCTCTTCTCTCCTCACGCCTGTGCTAACAATTTCCTCTCTCTCTCTCTCTTTCTTTACTTCTGTATTTCTCTCTCTCTCTTTACTCTTGTATTTTTTTCTCTCTCTGCTTCTCTTAACTCCGGTATTTATTTCCCTTCTCTCTCTCTGCCTCTCTTTCTTCTGTATTTATTTCCTTTCTCCCACTCTTTCTGGCTCACTTGACGCTTTTATTTCCTTTCTCTCTCTCTTTTCTCTTCCTTTGTCCTGCGATGTAATTCGTTCTCTCCTTTCCCCCATTTCCCCCATTTATGAGTCTCTCTTTACCGCTCCTCTCTAGCTACTTAAGTGTCTGTCATTAAAATTTACTTAGTGAGTAATTGTCCGGATGGGTACAGGGCCAGTTACATGAGGTTGGCCAGAGGAGGAGGAGGAGGAGTAGTGTGCTTGGAAGGAGAAAATTATTCCCAAATTATTACCTTCCTCCCCTCTCCCTCAGATACAATAAATAAATGCCCCAAACCAGGACTGGGAGAAAGAGGTAATGTTTACACACATAACTCCGTAGGATGGGGGCTTCCGAACCAAAAATTATTCTGACAGTATTGATCCAGACGTTAGACTGTAGTACAAGTACCAAAAGGGGAGAGTATGAAACGTGAATGTAAGAGGAGCATAGGTATAGTAGTAGACGTTTGTAAGAAAAAAGTATACTGTTAAAATATATTCTCATAAAAAATGGGGGGATAGAAAGCCCCATATTGGCGCTGTCGGTA
The DNA here is from genome assembly GCA_034698585.1 of Disparrhopalites patrizii. Classification (NCBI taxonomy): domain Eukaryota; kingdom Metazoa; phylum Arthropoda; class Collembola; order Symphypleona; family Sminthuridae; genus Disparrhopalites; species Disparrhopalites patrizii. The sequence continues at coordinate 3,179 of JAQGBT010005523.1, forward strand.
AGAGGATTCTTGCATAATACGTTAATGACGTTTTCCCTTAATAATGTGATAGACAATAATATTCATAATATGAAGCATTGGGAACGGGAATAAATAAATATAATTTTAATAGTAGATATAGGACCTGTAGAAATATGGACGCCCGTGGATGACTCCCTTTTTCTCCAGTGGTTAAGCAAGGGGGTTTATGAAACTGAGGTTCTCAACGGGGAAAATGGGGTTATGTGAGACAGAAGGTGTGACAGCGGAAACCCCAGAGGAAATGAGAATAATAGTTCCCCAGGAGAAAGATCAGGCTTTCTCCCCGTTGACATGAGGGGGAAAGGCTGGGGAAGAGAGAAAAAGGGATTTTTTGAGGAGAAAAGTATATTCTAAGGGATGTAACTCGGTATAGAATTATTTCTACGGAGGAATAGGAGGCGAAAAAGGGAAAGAGTGGAGGAGGAGAAGAAGGCAGAGGCGATGAAGAATAAAATTGTGACAGAAACGCAGAAAAATATATTATGTATGTATACGTACATATATGTATTTTCAAAAGAGTCCTTCTCTCGATGGGAGAAGGGAAGTTATTTGGAGTGTTGCCTTCGAAGCTAATCGGTTGCTAAGACGGGGATGATGAAGACAAGCATTTTATATGGAATTCCGCTTATGTCGCTGAAATCTGTTGGCGCAGACAGGAAAGGGAGACTTTGAGAAATGACTTGGGCGGAGGGAGAGGGGGAAGTGAGGGAAGTGAGGGAGGGAAATGGAACGGGAATGAGGAGGAGGGGAAGAGGATGAAGATGGTGAGAAGGGAGTAAGTCAAACGCAAAAAAAAACGAAGTTTATTTTCTAGGGAGTGAATTGAATTTTTTTGCCTCTTTCCAGTTGTTCTAACTGACAGTGATGAGGGAGAAAGCATGGCTTTTCTCTTCACTCTTTTCCCACTTATTCCTTTATCTCTGTCTTCCCTTTTCTCCATCTCTTTCTTTCCCTTTGTGCCTTCTCTCTTATTACTTGAGTATCAGTTTTCTCTCTGTTTTTTCTCTCTCATTTCCGTCTTCTCTCTCTTAATTTCTGTTTTTTCTCTCTCATTTCCATCTTCTCTCTATTATTTCTGCTTTCTCTCTCCTTTTGCTGCTTTTCCCCTCTCATTTTTTTGTTTTCTCTCTCATTTTTCTGTTTTTCCCCTCTCATTTCTCTGTTCTCTTTCTAATTTCTCTGGTTTTTTTCTAATGTCTCTCTCTAATTTTTCTGTTTTCTCTCTCCTGTCTGCTTTCCCTGTCATTTCCCTTTTATCTCCATGCTTTCCAACTGTACACTTTCTGTGTTCTCTGGTATTTTTCTATGTGTACTTCCTCCGTTTTTTTGCATATATTTCTCCACGTTTTACCTGTTTACTTTCTCTGCATACTGACTTTCACGTACAAGTCTCTTTGACGGTTCTCTCAGAGACGTCTCTATCTTTTGATATCTCGTTTTTCTCCCCTTTTACTCATTGTACTCCTTCGGTCTTCTTGGCTCTGTCTCTCCCTTTCCTTTTTATTCTCGTTCCTCTCTTTCTTTTCCCTGTTTTCTTTGTTCACCTCTCTCCCTCTTGCTCTTGAATCTCTCTCTCCCTTTTTCTTTTATTCTACTTACTCTCTCTCTCTCTTTCTCTCTCACGCATCCCTCTCGCTTTTCTCCTTTCTTTTATTCTTCCGTCGCTCTGTTTTCTTTTAGTCACTTCTCATTTTAAGGTCCCCCTACCTTTTCTCCTGTTTTTTATTCTCCCTATTTCCATTTATTTTCCTGGCAATCATTTCTCTCACTCATTTCTCTTTCTCTGTCTCTCTCTCTCTTGGATATCTTTCTCTCTCACCTCTCAGTTTTCACTCCACTCGCAATCATCTCTCTTTTTCTGGCTCTCTCTCCGTTTTCTCCCCTTCACCGTCTCTATACTCTCGCCGTCATTTTTCTCTCTTGTTTCATTATTGTATATCTTTTCTTTATCTTTTCTTTGCCTCTTCTCTATTAACCCATTAATTCTACACCCGTCTCCTTTTTATTTGGTCTGGGGCAATTAAATCAATCATCTCTGCTCGTCGCCCTGTATCTTCTCTGGGTCTCCTCTTCCCCTCCGCCAATTCTCTCTCCCTTCCCTCCTGTTCTGCCTTACCCCGCTGTGTCCCTACATTTCCCCAGGGTTCACCTCCCGACTAACTTGATACGATTCTGTAGGTTCAGAAAGGTGGAGGTTGGTCCTTATTAAGATTTGTAGAGGAAAACAAATGAAGGCTCCAATGGTCGTTGTCATAATGATGAGCATAGGGAAGATTTATGCATATGAATGTGTATTGTATATATGTAAGTATATAAGTATGTATATAATTATATATTTATTTCTAAATTTGCTTCTACAGATGAAGACCAGTATGACATGGAGGGGAAGGACCTGAGTTTCTCATCATTACTAGCCGCTCACGGTCGTCGTCGATCCGAGAGGAGTGTGTCATATTCAAGTTGCTCCTGGTCGGACGTGTCCATTGGGTCAGAGACTTTGCCACGGAAATTACTCAGTATTAATCCGTCAATTCCCAAAGGGCTCCTCGTCGTCTCCGTGGAGAGTCGGGGACGGGAGGTGACCTTCGCGGAACATTACACTTCATCGCATCTCATGACGCTTCCGCCTGTCTACTTGGCCGCTTGTCGAGGACGTGCCACACCAATGACTCTTCTCCTTCAGTTTGGCGCTAAACCCACTGTCAACGTGAGTTTCTTTCCGCTCAACTGAACTCTTTTTCCCCCTTTTTTTATTCTTACGTAATAGTCAATAGTTTCTCAGGCATTCTGGGCACCTATGAGTATTTCCAAGTTTATTTGGGGGGAATCCTTTTTCTTCCGGCGTCATCTTTTTTTTTTCTTCCACGAATTTGGCCTTAACCAATTTGGGGGATCATTCACCTGTTTATTTCTTTTTTATTTTCCTTTTTTTTGTACCTAGTTCTCAGTATGGTACTCGCATTAGTTGTGCACTTCCTGCTATGATACTTTTGACCTATTTTTTGGGGGAGACTCGTCCAGGGATCAGATCTTAGTTAGTTTCAATACCAATTTGTGTTTCTTGTTCCAGTTAGTGCTCGTACTTTCTTTTGTGCTATTTTTTTTATTTTGATGGTTTTCTTTATTTTTAGTTTTGCTATGCCTTTTTTATAGTTTCTCCATGCCTTTTTGATAGTTTTTCTATGCCTTTTTTTTATGTTGGTCTATTGGTCGTGCTGTTTTGCTATTGTTTTTCTTTATGCTTGTATAGTCTCTCGTTTTCCCTCACTTTCCATTTTGCCCTCTCACTTAATTTCGTTAGCTGTCTTCCTGCTTTCATCTATCTCTCTCACTCACTCTTTTGAAATTTCTTCTCCTTTTCTTTCTCTGATGAAGTTTATATTACTTTCTTTTTTTGACATTTCGCATACTTTCTCTTGTGAACTTTCTCTTACTTTCTTCTGTCTCTCATTAATTTTCACTGGTAATATCTCTACTATATATCGTTTTCTTTGTCTCTATTCTGACCTTTTGATTACCTATTATTTGCTTCGTTTCGTTCTATATTTCCTCTCCATTTGCTCTCCTCTTTGTGTTCTTCTTTTGTACTTTCTCTTTATTTCTCTTTTGCACTCTCTTACTTCATCTTTTGTACTCTCTTAATTTCTGCTACGTCATCTCTTACTTTCTCTTTTGCACTGTCTCTCATTCTCAATTTCTCTTTTTCCCATCTCTTACTTCCTCTTGCACACTCTCTCAATTTCACTTTTGTAATCTCTCTCTTACTACCTCGTTTGCACTCTCTCTCTTTTACTTTCGCTTTTGTAATCTCTCTCTCTTACTTTCTCTTTTGTAATTTCTCTCTTACTTTCTCTTTTATAATCTCTCTCTTACTTTCTCTTTTGTAATCTCTCTCTTACTACCTCTTTTGCACTCACTCTTACTTTCTCTTTTGTAATCTCTCTCCTACTACCTCTTTTGCACTCTTTGTCTGTCTGTTCTCTCCTTTTCTGTTGGGTTTCTCTGTTCGTTGATGGTTGTTTCTCTCCTTGCTAATTCCGTTTGTCTCTCTATTCTCCTGTCTGTGTCGTAGGATTGCTGTCTTCCTCTGTCTCCGTCTGTTGTCCAACACTTGTGTGTATCTACACGAATTTCCTTTAATATTTCCCCTCCGCTTGACTTGAGCTCTCCTGTGCTCCTACAATTCCCTGTCTGTCTCTCCCTCTGACCCCGTCACTGTCTACGGGGCGGTGTTTATGAAGGGGAAAAGACGAGTGAAGTGAGGAGGGAGAGAGAGAGAGGAGGGGGAAGGAAGTACATAATGGACAATCAAAGTCAGGTGTGATGTAACATGGAATTGTGGGAGAGTATCCTGGGAAAGAGAGACGTTGGGAGAGACAGAGAAAGAAGGAGGGGAGTATAAGGTCTCTCTCAAACCTTGTCATTTACTCTCTCTCATGACATGTGGAAATGACTGATTGAGGATACATGATGAAGAAACTTTCCCTTCTGTCTCTCTCTCTCCCTCCCTCACACTCCATTTCTGTTTCTATAGTCCGTATCAAATAGTACGTGGATGTTATATAATACATTTTTTGGGGCTACAAGATCTTCTTCTTCTTCGTTTCTTCACAACTTTATACATGGGAAATGGTTTGACATCCGTGCACATAATACCTTCCTTGTATTTTCTCTCTGTTTTTCGTAGGATTCTATGGGAAATACTCCATTGCACCTCGCTGTAATTCAGGCTCCAACCCCATGGGATCCAATTCTGGATTTGATGGAGAGTGGAGCAAAAATCACAACAAGGAACGAGAAAGGTATCTCACCCCTGGATCTCCTTCCACCACTTGCACGTCTTCAGAAACAACTCGTGGCGGACTGCTGGCTCGGCCTGGTACTCGAAGATGCTGCTCACATGACAGACCACTCAGACCAAGGTATATTCGGGAGAAAAGACATTTCTATTATTACTGTACTACCTTTTTTTCTCTTTTTCCCTTCTCTTCGTCTTCTTCTTCCATTTCTTATGCACAGGAAATCACACGGAAAAAGTTATCGAAATTATTAATCGCAAATCTCCTCCCTCTCCCTTTTCCTTTCTCCCGTGATTGTTAAAAAAAACGAATGTCCGCAGTTTGGAACTTATTCCTCTTTTATATATACATGCATATATGTATATACATCCTCTTTTCAATTCCCGTAGTTTCCCCCCTGTCACTCACTTTTTTCGGGGGATGTGGACTTGAGAAAAGAAGGGAAAATAAGGGGGAAGTTGACAAAAGGAGGGAAAGTGTCTGTTATTAAATATATAACTTACATTCTTTGTCAAAGCTACTGTCCTTGTATTTCCGGAATGATCCCACAAAAATCGGGGAGATGATTCTTGAAGTTAGATTTAGAGGAATCCTTCCTTTTTTTGACTTCATCCTAATTTTGAGTGACGGTTCCATGGGGGATTTTAAATGGGACAGAGGAAAGAGGCTTTCATTTTTTGATATTTCCGGACAATATCCAGGATCCCATGGAAGTACGTATGAATTTTATTTAATAGGAGGACCCCGAGAGCCCAGCTCGAGATCTAGCCGTCTCTTTAGGAAGCTCCATGAGGCTCGTCATCATCGGAAGGATGGGGAGGTGAGAGGGGGTGTGCCCAAACAGGGGGCTGGGGCAAGGGCATCGACCACGGGCATAACCATGACCACCACCGTTGGCCCCATCAATGACCAACCCGGAAATACTGACGTCTTTACAATTGGAATGGAGGGACCATGCATAGCGAGTCAGGCCGGTCCTTCCAAAGTCGCACAAAAGGTGAGAACAAAATCTCCTCATTCCCTTATTTTCCCCCTCGTATACACGTTGATCTGTGGTGAAAGCATTTAGAGTGAAAACAAAATGTGGAGTGAAAGTAAAATAGGGGATGGAAGCATAATGAGAAGTGAAAGCATTTGGGGCAAGAACAAAAATGGGGAGTGACAGGGAACTTTGAAAGCATAATATTTTACTGAGAGCATCCCGTGAAAATTGAATCTGTATGTGTATACCAGGGATGTACAATGCAATGTCATAATTTAAATTACGTCTACTAATAGTAGAAAAAAGGGTGATGAGCTTCATTTATACTTGGGGAAGCAGTATAAAAAGTCCTTGAATTATTGAGGAATCAGTGTTGAGAGAAACAGAAGGAAATCCCCAGCTTTCCCTCACGGCTCTTGGCCCCTTCAAGACATTTTCACTTGCCGAAGAATAAAAAAAATCCAGGCTTCCCTTCCAGATTTCTCCCTCCTTTCTCCTCGTCTTGCCCTCTTCCATTTTTTCCACCATCCCCCTGTCTTTTGGGAACATGGCCAGTCATGAGTGAGAAAAAAAGAGTTCAGCTTCAGTTGCTCCCCATTTTCTCTGGGCTTGAGCTGCTCTATCCTTGTCGATTTCTCTCACTTTCTCTCTCTTTCCTTCACTTTCCCTCTCTTTTCTTCACTTTCCCTCTCTTTATCTTTCTGACTCCCTCTTTTCCTCTCTTTCTCACACATTCTTTCTCCTTTCAAGCCTCAACCATTTCCCACTCCCACCCATTCTCTTTCAGCATTTGCGATTCCTTTATGTAAGTATGTATACTTTTGCCTAGTCAATTTCATTTCGGATAAGCATTAATGTCAAGTCTTGGAGTTTCCCTCAGACGTATGGTATAGATGGAGAAAGAGAGAGAGAAATGGGTCTATGAATAGATTTCTGTTTCATGCGTAAGTAAATCTTTTTAGTTTTTTTCGCCTTTCTTCTTCTCTCCACACTTCTCCTTTTCCTGTACTGATTTCCACTACCTTTCCCTCTCCCCATTTTTTTTATTTTACTTCTTTGTCTTCCTTTCCCCAACTGTATCCTTACGTTTCTCTCCCAGACAAAAATTTCTATTGCGCCTTCCTCCCCTCCTGTTTAAAAAAAAAATTGGATTTTCTCTGATTTGCTTTTGCTTCACTTCCCCTCTTATGTACCTTGAGAAGAGCGGGTGTGCTATCTTTGGGTGTAAAATAAAAAATTGAGCCAGTGAAGGGCATCTAAATTTTATTGTATTGTATTTTTGTATGAGTAAAGTTTTTTTTTCACTCAAAAGTTTCTTGGTTGAAGTTAAAAATGAATTCCTTTTTTGTTTTAGAGCACCAGGGCTTTTCGTATGGTATTATTTGGGGAAATAGAAAAAAGCAAATTAAAAGGGAGGGGAACATTAAGGGGTTGCCTTAGGATTTTCATAAGCGTAATTGTGGCATAAATTTTATGTTATACCCCTGACATTTCTCGGTTTTAAATGAGAACAATTAATTAAATTATTTTAAAATCCACCAAATCCCATGTTTTATATGGTCTTGTTCATTAAATATGTTTCTATGTAAATGATATGACGGCCGAAAGGGGGGTTTTCCAAAGAGCCGAGGGAGATTAGGGTGAAAGAACTTTTTTTAGAACCATGACGTGAGTCATGGACCACTCAGCACAAAGGGGAAGCAGATGACGGTGGAATTTTTCCCAGTCCGAAATAAAGATGGGGAAGACCTGGAGATGGAGAAAAGAATAATTTGTGAAAGGCAGAAGGGGATAAAAAAACATGGAATAAAAAAACTGAGGGAATCAATTTTTACAGCCACTACTCACATTTATTATTTCCCTGGCACCTGCAACAACCTCCGGTACAGTAATCGCCTTTGGACCACTTGCGATGAGCGTATGCTAGTATTATAGGGCTCCTTTTTTCCTTCAAAACTTCCCTAGGCGTCGCTGGATGGTCTGGAGCAATTTGTTTTAATGGTTCAATTTAAATTTGTTTTCCACGATCATACCGAGAGAGCCTAGTGAAGCGAGTGCTTCCCGGCTCTGCTGTCTTTTTTTTTCTGTGAAAGAAGATTTTTTTTCTCTCATCTCTCCCTCAACAGTCCCTATCTGTTTTCTTCCAATTGAACAATACAAATGGAGGAGGGAGTAAGTGAGGAAGTGGATGGAGATGGAGGTAGTGCCTTGGCGGAGGAGTGAGGAAAGTGGAAAGATGTAGATTTCAATTTGGTCCCAGGAAACTAGAATGTAGTAGAAAGAGGCACATTGTATCCCAGAAAGAGATCAAATTGATGGCAAAAGGGGGAGAGAAAAACAGATCCAATGGTATGGAAGGAAAAATTAGACAATACACAAAAGAGCAAATGAAAGCGGAAACAGGAGAGAAATTAATATTAAAAAAAAGGTTACAAAATAAAATAAATAAATAGGGAAATGGTAGAGAAAAAACAAATGACAAAAAACTAGAAAAATAAAACATTCCATAGAGAACAAGGAAAGACCAAAAAACATGAGAGAGCAGAAATACTAAGCAGGAAGAAAGGAGACAAAAATGGAGATATGCAAGGAAGGTAAAACCAGAAGAAAAACTAAAATAGAGACAATACAAAAGAGGAGCTACCGAAGAGACAACCAGAAGAGGAGAAATGTAAGAGAAAATCAAGCTCAAAATAATAAGCGGGAGAAATTTTTAAGTTCAAAAACTGGAAAAAAGACGATTTTGTGAACATTCTAGCGGTACGATTGAAAGTGAGTAATGGAGTAAAAAAGAACAATAGGCCGAGATACGCAGATACCGCGAAAGGGTGAAGGACCAGAAAGGAGAATCGAGTAGAAAAAAAAGAAAAAATTCACCAAGGCGAGATGCGGAACCTGGTAACTACTTAAAGCTGAAAGAATGATAAAGATATAAAAGGACGAGGAAAGTGGCGAATGAGAAGAAAGAGAAAATTATGTTCTCATACTGACATTCGTCTTATTGTGAGACAAAAAAAAGAGTGCGAACATGAAGTACATATAAGGCCATAGCACGGGGAATTGAAAATGGAATCTGTTTTTCTGAAGAAGAAATGTATTAGTATCTACTAGGCAAAGTACATATGTATACATATAACATTTCTCCATGTAGCTCAATTTCACTATCACGAGGACAAATTCAGAAAGAAGGCATAGGAGAGAAAGGGAGAGAGAGCGAGAGAGAAAGAAGGAGCGGGAAAGTAGGAGACAGTGGATGAAGAGATAGAGAGAAAGACGGAAAAAAGAAGAGAGATAAAGATGGGAAGAAGCGAGAGAGAAAGTGAATAAAAGGGAGAGAGAGAAATAGAGAGAGACAGCGAATAAAAATAGGGAGAAAAAGAGATAGTAAGAGTGAATTAAAGATATAGAAAAAAGAGAGAATGCAAAAGAGAAATTGAAAGAGGGAAAGAGTCAAGGAGAGAGAATGAAAGTGAGAAAGAATCAAAGAGAGAATGAAAGAGAAAAAAAAGAGTTAATCAAAGTGCGAAAAAGAGAGAGAATGAACGAGAGAGAGAAAGAGGTAGAGAGAATGAAAGGGAGAGAGAGAAATAGAGAGAGAGACCGCAAATAAAAAGAGGGAGCAAAAGAGGTAGTGAAAGTGAATTAAAGAGATAGAGAAAAGAGAGAGAATAAACGTGAGCGAGAACGAGAGAGAATGAAAAAAAGAGAAATTGAAAGAGAGAAAGAATCAAACAGAGAGAGAAAGAAGGAGACAAAAAAGAGAGAATGAACGAGAGAGAAAAAACAGAAAAAAATAGAGAATGAATGAGAGAGAGAGGCAGAGTGTGATGGAGACACAGAGTCTGAGAGACAATGGTGAGTACTTTCTCGGGCTTAATAGGTATTGATTTCAAAGTAGAAAGAGCGTCTAGAGAGACAGAGAGAAAGGGAGGAAAGTTGGTGTTAAAAAAGTTTAAAAGGACGATGAACGGAAATAGCACTTGGTGTGGTACTGCATAAGTACATTACACCTAGACTTTGAAGGGAGAGAGAGAGAATTGGAGAAAAAAGGAATTTTCTTATCAGTCTCACTTTTCAATTTATTCATTTCAAAAAGTCTCCCTCCCTCCCACTCTCCTTCTCTCTCTCCCTTTCGCTGACAGCTCCATGTGAGAAACGGCACCCTTCTCCCATGAGCGGGGGGACATTTTTAATATCAAACTTTATGATCTCTTGACTGACTCAAATCCCCCTCTCCGTCCCTCCTCCTCCCCTTGTTCTTCCCTACAATTCTCTCCCCTTCGTTTCCACCTTCCTCTCTTGAGCAGGATGAGTTCTTTGTGGGTGTTTTCATGCCAGCAAATGACTCTTCAATGGTATTTTATATATATTTCTATTTCCCCAAAACTCATCTTGTGGCCCAGTCATAGATATCGTATTAGGGCGTAATCATAACAATCCGCTCAAGTCTTTTTCTGCTTTTGCTAAGGACAAACGCTCTTATTTTTGCCGTTTCTCTCTCTTTCTGTCTCTCTCTGCCACTCTCTCTACCTATTATTCCTTCGACTGAGCAGGAGCATCCTGGGGAATTGTCTGGCTTTTTTTTACCATTTTCCTCTTCATTCGAGTGTGCTTTGCTTTTATAGTGAATATTACTTCACCTTCACAGAGTCTCTGTTTTTCTCTCTCTTTCTCTCTCTCTGTCTCACTCTCCCTTTCGTTCTCTAGAGTAGCTCCTGGAAATCTCCTCCTTGCTATTTATACCTACAACCTGCCACTCACTTTCTCTCCTTCACCTCCTCCTCCTCCTCCTCCTCCTCCTCCACCTCCTCTCACAGCTCTTACTCTCCAAGTTGTCGTCATCAAACGCTCAACATTTGGATGCCTCGTAAATTTACACAAGAAATAATTGTGAAACGCTGCCTGTCACACGGGCAGCCATCACAGAGAGCTGTTCAGTTGCCTCTTATGTTTCCTTTTCATCTCTCTCTTTTTCCTCTCTTCCTTTCATTCCTTTTTTTCTCTTCTTTTGCCTCTCTTTCTCTCTCTCTCTCCTTCTCTCCCTCTCCTTCTTTCCCTCTCCTTCTCTCTCTCTCCTTCTCTCCCTCTCCTTCTTTCCCTCTCCTTCTCTCCCTCTCCTTCTCTCCCTCTCCTTCTCTCCATCTCCTTCTCTCCCTCTCCTTCTCTCCTTGCCCTTCTCTCCCTCT
>JAQGBT010005524.1:0-14164 GCA_034698585.1 Disparrhopalites patrizii
ATGCAATTTCAAAAATGAGAAAGCTTCTTGTACTAGTGAATTGAATGAAAATAATTAAATAAGTTTAACAAAATGTTAAAATTAGATGAGGAAATCGAAACTGTTGCAAAAAACATAACAAAAACAATTTCGTGTAGGTGTAAAAGACAGGTTGTAGAATTTTAAAAAAAATTGTTAATGGGATTATCTTTGTTTACCCAGCCGTTAATTGTTCCCAAATAAATGTTTCAGGGAAATGTTTCCGTGTTCTGATGGGAGTGTCTTGCAAGTTTATACCCGTGGAATCAGCTTCAGGGTTAATTGATGAGTCATCCAGGAAATTGGCACGGTAGAAAACTTTAATTACATATTTAAAGGATCAGATCACATGCTCAAACAAAACCATTTTTGTTTTAGTTGTGAGATATTGGATAAAATCACCCACGCTAGGTTAAACATATAAAAATAATCACACACGCGTTCACAAATATTATTGAGATTACTTCAAAACAAGACTCCGCAACAATTTACATGCACACATCTTTAGTACTAACTCAAGTTCACTAATAATAAAATAAACTAGTCATAAAATGCTGGTTAATATCATCACAAAGTAGGACCTTCACTCTTGTCTCAATCTGCGAGAGTCCAGCGAGACCATGCCATTACATTTCTTTAGCCAAAAGGGACGAAACGAGTAAACAAGGTTGGTAATAAATTTGATCATCTCATTCACCAAATTATAGTGATCTAACATTACACGAAAAGCAATAAATCAGAACCTTATACACTCTAAACATTTCGGTCATACGCCTGCAAGGATAAAAAATCCAGCGAAAGCATCCAGCAAATATTGACACACAGCTCAAGCAATTATTTATATATTGAACATCAACCCAATTACTTCCTACGAGTTTAGTCTAGCAATTTTTTAAACAATGTTTTAATAGGCTGCATCTTGCTCAAGGTCACCCCAATCGCCCCCACCTTTCAATTCCATGTCCCACCCTACCGTACAAAAAAATAACTCCAAAATAATTTCGTGTTACTAAAAACCCAAAAAATTCCCCTTCGAAATTTCCGAACCGAAACGTGAGGAAAAAATGGAACATCAAGTCTGGGGAAGTCTGAGCAAAAAAAATGCTGGAAAAAGACATCCCGACATGGAGACGCTGCCAAGCGTGTACACAATTTATTACGACGGTAAAAAAAATTGAAACGAAAGATTTTCTCAGCCGTTAATAGTGGGAATCTCAAAAAACAGATTAGGCATACAAAAAATTCCCCTTAATATTATTAGTTCCACCTGGTGAACTAAGGAGTTCAAAGAAGTCAATTGGATTTTTACAAACAAAAAATGTCCAAAAAATACAGGAAAGGAAAATGATCCATAAAAAATGCCGACTGGCTGAAGGGGAAATGATGGCAAAGGAAAGTAAATAAATGGGAAATTAAATAATATAATGTACATTCTTCTCTAATTGAAGCACGGAGAGAATAAGACGGCTTTCAAAAAAGCATTTGGGAACATTAGAGAAGGGAGGGTGAGTTTTTTTTTCCTTCACAGGGAGGAGTACCTCAAAATTCACCAGCAGAAAGGAAAAGCATGTAAATCAAGTCTCACACTACATATAAGGTATGACATGAATATGTCACTTGGGCGCGGGGGTGGAAGGGGAAAATATACAACATAGTACATGTTGTGCTTTTTGGTTTTTCATTAAAGCTCCTATAGTGCCGATTGGAAACAATAAATAATGAGGAAGTCTTACATGTTTCCTATACTATTTACCAATAAATACATGCTTAAATAGAGGGATAACAAAAGTCCCACCAGATAAAAGGATTAGGTGCATACATTCCCTAATAATATAAAGATAATAAATTTACATAATAAGAGGCGGTTTCCCCGATTGCTTCACCATTATTCCTGTCACAAGATAATAAGGGCCTATAGCACTTGCTCTCTCTCTCTCTCTGGTACATTCCTTTTTTATGATTCCTGAAGGCAGTACTACAACAACAAAAGTGATACAGGGGAAACAACGAAATCAACAAGACGACAAGTGTATCGAGATTGAGAAGCAAACACACGCACACACAAGACCAAAATGACAGAAAGTGAAAGTTTTTTTTAATCCAAACAACGAAATAACATGAAAGCAATACAAACAGGATGTTAATGAATATTTACATATGGTTGTAAGGAATCGCTTGTATTAGCGTGGCTGAAAAGCTCCCCGTGAAATTTTTATTATTATTAATTAGATCTGAACGCTTCCAACAATAATGTCAAGCAAGCAGGTGGACGATAATTATTGCACAAAACGTTTGGAGAGAATGCAAAAAAAAGCATGTGAATTGCGAGTAAAGCCACCAATGATGCAACTACACATTCGTAAACAAAAATTAAGCAAGATAAATACGCTACAAAGGAGAAAGAAAAGCGAGAGAAAAGTATATATCAATCAACACGGTTTTTAGTACCCCGAGGAAGGTAAAGTAAGCCAAAACCACGTGTCAGGGAAATGAACGCGGAGCCGAGGAATCGGATCCTCAGTGTTTAGCTCAGCCTCGGGTAGATCAGGGAGGTCAATTGGATTTATAGGTCCCCCCATACTTTTTACAGGCTTGAAGCCGCTTCCGTATTCGCTATCCATATAATCTTCATCATCTTCATACACAGACTCAGAAGAGTCATACTCTTCTTCAAGTTCAAGCCTCGGACGCCGCCACCAAACTACATGGTGCAGTCATTATTATTTTATTGCAACTTTATATACATCGTATATACATTTATAAATAGATATAGAGAAGAGAGATGCATATTTAAAGGTTACGGAGGAGCCTCTCCAAAAAATTGTACTATTTTTACAGGAATTGTACGTTACGGTAAGAAATGTAATATCAACTCTACTGATTATTTTCTGTACAATTATGTCATATGCATACTGCATTTTTTGGTATATAAACAGTTAGCTGTTAATTAACAAGTTCGAAATGGCGTGTGCTTCTCAAGAAAAGCTACCATACTTAAGATTGTTTGTACTTTTTATAGCAACTAAATGAGTTACATTATAAGCGCATTTTTTTATGCTGGTTTTTCTAGTAACAAATTATCATGTAAGTTTTATGTGCATTTAAAAATGAAAAAAGTGATATTTTTTACTACTCATAATACTAGCATCTTCCTTTTTAGGAGTTTTTGTTAAGACTCTCCACGTCTTCGGTTTAACTCTGCAAGTGACTCTGTTTACGTGAAAATGGTTCGTGAGATGAAGGAAAACAGTTTTTAAGTGCATGGTTGTTGGATGACTCAGTGCATGACGTTTTTTTGTTAAACCTGATGACTGAAGATTGTTTCAGCCGGAATTTTGTTTTGTTTTGATAATTTCCATGTATGAAAATATTCGTGACGGTGTAACGTGAGTTTTTAAGTCCATACAAAAAATAAAAGGAAAAAAATACAAGCTCACCAACTGGAGGCTTCTGAGGGACAACAGCGTTCGTGAGGATGACGACACCAGCATCCTACATACAAATTATTTAGGGTAGGTGCACAGTTTTTAGTGATGGTATTATTTTGGTCGGAAGAAAGAAATACTCAGCATAATGCATACCATTAAAATATAATTATATATAATATCCCTTATCTTACACAGTTGTGAACACTCACCTCAAATAACTGAGCGGCAGTGGATGCACTGCTATGAGCAAACAAAGATCGCTTTGCCCTGGAGGATTCCAATGCGGCATTCAAGCTCCAAGAGTTCTGCTCCTTCTCAATGGTTTTCACATTAATGTCGTTATCTTGTTTCAACACCAACACCGACTGATCGATACCCTTTAACCCGATGAGGGAATTGGGTTTGGTAGTCACTAGAATGTCAACATCTCGGCCTGGTTCAGTTTGAGTGGTGGAGAGTCCCACATTGATGAAATTATCCAAGGAGCCTCGGATAGTGAATTCCAGGGAATCGGCTACAATCTCCTCTTCATGGACAGTGTACACGAGGAGTGTAGCCTTGGGAGCGGCAGTCGGAGGGGCGAGGAGCCGGAAATTTAATTTGTCATTTGGAGTGGGAAGTTTCACTTTCCGTGAGAGAAGGATGTCACCTCTCCCAATTAAATTATAACTCAGAGTATCAAACGGTTTCGTTGCTTGTACCAGAATCTCTACTTCTTCATTCACCTGTAATGTGGAAAGTTTGTACAGTGAGCAGGACAAGATGTCAATTTTTCATGAAGTCTCAAAGGACACGATTTTACATGCTACTATATATTGAATGGGATAATATTACGGAAAAATTGGAACATGCAGCGAAGAAAAAAAGTCACACATGCGTACAAGTTAATGCTAAAATTGCGTCGACTACACCTGGGTCCATTCCAGCATACAATTTACATCATAGAAATTGACAGCCTAACCTTTCGAGTACAAAGAAATGGACTAATCAAAACAAAAGGATTACCTTGGGATTTTTGGAAATCAATGTCGCTTTCAGGTAGGTATTGGATGGTGATATGGCTTTCTGAACAGTAGGGAACCATTCCGTCAATTCCTTGTAGGTGGCTTCAATCCCGAGAACAAAGTAACTCTCATTGTTGGGTGGGATGAATGTTAAGGTCACTAAGCCATTGGAAGGGACGGTGTAGAACGTGGAATCATACTCGTCATGATTGTAGGAAAAGCCATGCTTAATACGGAGGGCGTCTGGGCGCGGATCAGAAATTGGAATGTCATCTTGCGTTGCAATTTTGATCGTCACCGAATACGGTAGTCCTGGCTTGAAAGACTCTGCACCTTTGACAACTTCCATTTTGTACGGGTATTTATGCAACGTGATTGTTCTCGTGGCATTCTGTTTCCGTCCTGTCACCGCTTCCTGAACCTCTGCTTCCAGAATGATATTTCGTTGGAAATCATCCGTTAGACTACAAGCACACAAAGCCAAAAGAATGAAACAAAGTGCATAATGCCGTAAATTTATTCATGCATGATCCATATGAGGAAGATTTCTTTCTTTCACCACAAAAAATACATTCTGGGTGTTACTAACAATCCTTAACTGTGAATGAAATACAAAAGTTCCAAAGACAAATTACAAAAAAAGAAAACTTGTTTTTGTACTTGCAATTCAGAAAATAATGAGGGAGAAAAAAAAGACACCAAAATAGAAAACACCCAACATACCCAAGCTCTTTAGTAAATTCAAACTCCACTTCAGCATCTCCATCAATATCCGTTGTCTTCTGGGCAATCCCACTGTACACAGGTTGAATATACGAAGAGACAATTGTGGGGGTTGCCGACACCACCACCTCACCTTTGACAGGCTTCCCATAAATGTATCTGGAAACAATGTGCCAGAATAATTTGCTATCATAATTTTTTAGGCATATTTTCATGATTAGCGTGCATTCTCTCTCTCTCCGTACAAGAACAAGATAATTATTTGCCGTTTGAACCAAATATTCCTTTTAGTCCTGCTTCCAAATATGTGTGATTGGGCATCCACCAATCACATACTTACAATATCCCACATTTGTTTTTTTTTTCACACATTTATCTTTATCACTGCACGCTCATAAGTTTCATTCCTTCATTCTCTCTCTCCCTCTTACTCAGATAAGTAAATGCCCTTAAAAATATGTGGACATACCTAGATCGAATCCTCACACGAACTTTGGAATCATTGAAGGTTGCCACAGCTGGAGTCTCAATCTCTACATTGAATTTGGGTAAGACGTACTGAGCCACAAGGAAAGTGTAAATCTCCTTCTGGCTCTTGGACGACACCTCAATCGACCAATCTCCAAAGTTGGGCTCCGTGCTCAGAGGGACTTCCGCCGAGAAGAGACCCCGCACAGCAATGGCATTGCTCCACCTCTTTATCACATTGTTTTGTCCATCTTTCAACTGAATGTCTAAAGGACCTGGTCCCTTGGGTCGGAAACTTCGATCCAGGAGGAGAACTCGAAATTGTAGGAGCTCACCTAATAGAAAACACAGAGGAAGTGGGTGTTCATAAATCACCTTTGTTATTTGTATTTTCATGCAAATCATCTCTCCTATTTTCTTCTTCCCTTAGTAATCATTTTTATACGAAGAGTTTCATATACAAAAAGAAGGACATAATGAACTAATAAAAAAAGGTGTTTCAATTTAACAACCGTCAACAACTGGGAGGAAAAGGACAATTTTTAAAGCCGCTTAAAATTATTTCAAGGAAAACAAATATTTATATAAAGTTCACCTGGTTTATAAATAGGTTTGTCCGTCTGGATGATGATGGTCGAGCTCTTGGGGTTGAAAACCAGCTCCGTCGTATTTTCAAACGTGAGACCATCTGAGCCTCGTACTGTTAGATTGTAGGTTCCCACGCCACTTAAATCTCCCACCTGAGTTAAAATTCACGTCCTTTTATCGTTTTTATTCACAACCCCTTTATTTTCCAAAGATACAACATTGACACGGGAAGTTGAGGAAGTAAAATCTTTGCATACGTCCGTGTACTATACCACTGAGCAAAATCTGGGAACGCAGCCAGTAATTTCCGCAACAGTAATAATAATAAAATTACATAGAGCTTCCAGCTACTTATTCACCACATTGTGCATATTATATGCATATGCATTGTACATACGATTTACTACATCGTCAAAGTTCAAGCTTGACCCTCTCCTTCTGTTAGTTACCATAAAATGAAATGGCCATGGTCCCTGCCATAAAGTTTAATTGCAGAACATGTGTCAACAACGACGTGAACCACACCGTTCTTGGAACATTACTTGTAATCACAATAAAAGTATACCTATAACTTGTGCTTAATTAGTAAAAAAAAATGGGTTTCATCCCTTCTCGCAAGGAAAATAAAAGGGATTACTACAATTGTTTTTCCACTATGGTTTTGCGGACAACCCACCACGATCAAAAATTGCACAGACCTGCTAAATATAGTCTGCGAAATAAAACTCTGCCTTTGATGCGAACATTCTTACTTTTCTTACTTTTACCAATTTACTACATTATAGTCTGGGGACAAAGGACAGTTTCTCTTCCTTATAAAAAGTGTCATTGGATTTCCTTATCCACCATTACCATCAACAATTCCTCGCTTTTCCTAAAATTACAACAAAAAAAATGCTGTCTTGTAATTTTATTCACCCGTGGTAGTTTTTTAATTAAGAAAAAAAGTATACACTTGGTACTGCGGTTCTAAATCTTTTACAGGACATACAATTTGAATAGGATTTCTCTTTTCGCAAGGGGGCAATAATTTTGCAAAATACAAAGAAAAAAGTGAAAAAAAGTACTGACTAACAAGAAAAAAGGTGTTATTGTTGGTGTATGTATAAAACCATATATTTTTAGAGAGTGAAAGACCGCATGAATAATTGCCAAGATTATGATTATTTTACAAGTTGACGTCAATTGTAAGATGCAGGTATAATGGTATAATATGTTGCATTGACGCTTTCATCATTATTATTATTTTAAAAAGTGCAAGCACAAGGAACTCCCCCACAAAACAAAAAAAGGAAAATGAACGTGGTCGACGTGCATCTTCTGTAATTCTGTGGGCCGGAAATTTAATGATGATAATAATTGAGAATTATTTTACACCCTCTCAAACGGAGGCTACCAAAGGAGTCTTCAAACTATGTATGCAGTATGTATGTACATAGGTATTGGTGTAGCATAACATACCATTTGGGCATGGCCTATAAAAATGAAAGCAAGGTAAAGTATGAGCATTTTTAGCATTATAATAATGAAATGCTCGAGAAAATGTCTGCGTTAAAAGGGGTTTTCTTCTTGGGAAATTTACTATAACGGACATTGCTGTCAAGAACCCTTTTGAAAAGGAGGGAATAAAAATACAGGGACTCTTTTAAAACTTTGTTTCATCCTGTAAAGGACTAGACTGAAGAAGAGCACGAGGAGTTTGTGAGGAATAAAAAAAATCTCACCGTTATGCTTTCTTCCAATGAACAATGAAACTTGTCAGCGAGTGGAAACAAAAATTTAATTGCGTTTTCCCCTCCACCCTCCTCTTATTATTATGTACAAAAGAGGTAAAAAAAAAGGTGTATAGCATAACAGGATAGAGTACACGTAACTAAGTAGTTGAGTGTACGCAATAAAATAATTGAATGAGGGCACCATGACAGCAATCTCCTCCAAAAAAATCGAACTAAAAAAACTTTTGTATATTTATATATGTGAGTATAAAGATAAATTGGGATCACAGCAATAAATAGTAACATCTCCCCCAGGGTATTTTGATGTGACGATGACATGTCACTAAAGAGAAGCCTTATGACACCATAAGGAAGATGTGACTGATTTACGATATTGTTATGATTGCTGGTCCTTTTCATCCTTTTCAAACCCATTATTATTATTTGAGGGTTAAGGTTTCAAAGGTGGTTGTTCGTCCAAAACGTATCGGGGACGTGTCAAATACCATACCATATCATAAAGGAATGAAGACAAAAGTATTCCCCAGAGTGGAAAAGGTCAGGAATTCCAGGGTACTTCTTTCAAATAATTACATACATATGCACATTTGGCCAGGTAACATAAATACATATGTACGTGTTTTTCCTGTACCTGTAAAGTGATTAACTGACTGGATCCAGGTTCAATAACACTTTGTTGGGTGGAAGTAGAAGAGCCGCCAGAGCTGAGGGTTGCCTTCAAAGATACAACCACGGTCACCGGCGCATTGGCGTCAACACTCACACCGACATTGTACGGTAAATTGGGTCGGATTGTTTTGGGGGCTACCACCGTGTAGTATCTAATAAAACCACAAAGAAATTTTTTTTAGTCATTTTTGTGTCTACTTTATAACCACTAAACTCACATCTCATAGTCCTTGTGCCCATAAACACACACATGAAGATTATACAAGCAATTTTGCTTTTGAGTATTCTAAAATAAATATCGGTCTCTAACACATTCTCTTTATCCCAAATCACACCGGTGCTTATTAGTCCTTGAACAAATAGCTTTGAAATTTAATACATGATGCTCTCAAATAATACATGTGCATTTATTATTATACTATAGGGAAGAACTACGGGTACAACCAAAGCCTTTTTTTGTGTTCCTGTATAATAGACATCGTGACTCATGTCACATAAAATCAGTCATATATAAATATTTAGTAAATAATGTGAAAGCAGGAGCTGTGAAGTGAATTGCAAAAGTGGATGGTATATGCATAACATCATAACATACACTGTAGCATGTTCCCCATGATTCCATTTTTTATTTATTTGCATGTATCCATGTGCGGAGGTGCTGTTTGTTAATCATTTACAACTTCTCTTTTTTATATATAACACGTCTTAGGGATTGTGTGTAGTGGTCTCATTTTCCCAGAATAGTTCCCTGCAATGCAGAAGAATACGTAATTACGACGAAGCTGTTGGTAATGATGAATTCTTTTTTTGGGAAGCAAAGAAGTGGTATACATTATGGTATGGAGAAAGACGTGCATGATGGTGATGACCCAACTGCCGTCCATAGAACAGTTGGGTGTGTAAAGGGGTGTTAATAATAAATACCGGCCCAATAACTGTCTCACACAAATAAGAAACTTCTTGTTCATTACTGATTTTTCTTTTTTAAGACAGCAACACCATAGTCTCGAAGTGCTTGAAACGTGGAATCCGTAAATAAACATGGACCGGAGGTGTAGAGGAGTTTTTTAATTTCTAAAACACCTACTGTTTTTCCTTCGCATAATCGTCAAAACAGTTTCTATCTTGTTCAGCAAAATTTCCCAGCCACTGATGTGCTTGACTTCAATGTTTCTCAAATATATTCTGTCCTGTCAATTTCAGCGTTAATTTCTGTACTATCTTCTGTCTTCCTAAATTGGTCGTCCATCATAAAACTCCGTTTCTTGGGGTTATTTCCCTCTGTATCTTCCATTACGTTGATTTTGTATAATTCTTAAGTGATAATCTTGTCCAATGTAGGGCTATTACCAAGCTTGTTATTCCATTCATTCTAAAACATCTTGTAATCAATCAGATTTTCCCCGCATCTTGTACATATGTCTCAACATTCACGTGTCTTCCAAAGGTGTTTGCATGGATTTCACAACACGAAATTATTCCGACCAATCAATCAAGCTCGATAAAAATCAATGGAGTGAATAGTAAACATAAAAAGAATATGGAACAAGGGTCTCAAAGAGTCCTTAATATGTCCTTTTTACAGTACTGTTATTATTACGCTCTCATAATTTTTCTTTTTTTTCTTCTTCCATCACATTGTTCCTTGACAGAAGCGAGGAGGATTTTATAATTTGTCTAATGTCCATTTATTAAGTAGGTGTTTAGCAAATAGTCGCCACACACACACAAAAAAAAAAGAAGAAATCATACACATCACTATTTGAATCATTCCTATTATATCTTCAGAGTGTATCGCATCTTTATCCTCCCATGATCCACACACACACACATGTCATTGAAGTCAAGGTAAAGACATTGCAAGGCACCAAAAAAAACAGCCACCCACTTGAAAATGAAAAGTCGTGGGCACTTCATTGTAACTTTCACTATTACTTACTCACTTTTGATCTTCTAATATCAATGATTTTGACAGCTATTAAGGCATATTATCCTGTCAGATATAAATCGTGGGACGACGAACCAGACATATGTATACTACCATTAAGTTTTTTTTTGTAGTTATTCAAACATCCGCAAATCATCGCTTGATTAAAAGACAACATCTACGAAGTTTAACTCACTGGTTAATACAATGTATCAGAATAATAATAAAATATTTCGTATATATGAGGTCAAAATACAGTCATCAAGTCATACTTGGACAACCAAACGAATCAATTCACATCCTCATTTGTTGCAATGAAGAAAATCCATAAACTCCTTCTCATCCCTGGCCGAAGTGAGGTTTCTTTCGAAGCCGTCCAGTAATCCAATACATTCCAGTATATACTCTGTGGTCACAATATTATTCACACGCGTGCATTTATAATCTTCTCAAACCATCGCGATTACTTTGAAGGTCACGACATATCCGACAGCACATGTGAGATTCCCTTTGGGAACACAGTCCACACCACACATTTTCAGGTTGCACGATATCCATATAGTGGAGCATTCTTTTGGACGAAAACATTCTCTGGGTGTAATAAAAAGAAGGAGCAACGTCGAAAAATTCTCCCAACTATTTCAATTCCATGGTCCACTGCTCACACACCATAATAATTAACAACCGCCAGGCAACACCAACAACACGGCAGTAAAAAGAACAAAAAATAACACATGAACAACAAAAGCTCTACATTGTGCACACATACGTATAGTGCATATATACCGATTTTATAATCCCCCATGATTTTGTTATTATTTACTAACTTAATGTACTGGGTATGCATCCATACTTGGAAAAAGATCATTTGGTTGTGCTGTAAAAACGGAGAAAATGCACATTCACTTATTTTATTACATTATCTCCAAACCATCATTATACGTATAGGATGTAAAGGAATACATCAGCGAAAGGGGAAATCTAGTGTAAAGTCATTCTCTGAATCACTATTTATCAAAACCTCAAATAAAGACTTTAAGAATTACAAGGACCATGTTGTATATTACCCATGCAGAAAAGAACAAGTCAGAGACTGTCGTATTTTTACTTTATAATTCGTAATCCCATAAACTAATCCTTTCTAAAAAAAAATCTGAAATGCACACAAAAGTATCCGCACCAAGGTATAAAACAACAAATAAGAAATTACGAAGGTAAAAGTTTAAAATAAAAGCAACAACAATGGCCCTAATATACCTACAAAATCGCTTGCGTTCAAAAAGTAAACTAAACTGAAAACCAACAATAACCAACTAATCACTGATGTAATTGGAAATAACGTAGGTAAAACCCCGCTCAAAACACATTGACATTCATTCCCACTTAAAAAATTAGACATTAACCGATTAACAAATCAACTTTCAAACTAAATAGTAAGTGCCATTCCCTATCAAAACAAATAAAACAAAATAATACCATGTAATCACCACTTAAAATGCAATCCAAACCAAGATTATATAACTCTATTACTCATAAATAATTCTATTATGTGCTACGCAACTCAAAGCAAAGCCTTAATGATCATAAATGCAAATACTGTCGATTACAAATGCCATCAATTAAATAATAATAGTGCCATTAATGTTCCTTTTTAAATTCCTATATACATTATACTGCAAAAAAAACCACCGAAATCGATTTAAAACAAATGAACCCTGTCGAACCATTTTCAGGCTCTTCAATCAACAAAAAGATGCTAGTCAACGGCATTCATTAAAACCCATTAATGTCACCCAAACAAAGCACCCAAATTCCTCCCAAAATCCACCCGAATCCATCAAAATCAAAAAACGTCTTAGAAAAACAGGCGAAAATCAAAAAACCTCTTGGAAAAACAGATGAAAATTTTAAAAAATCTCTTGGAAAAACATGTGAAAATCAAAAAACCTCTTGGAAAAACAGGTGAAAATCACAAAATCTCTTAGGAAAACAGGTGAGAATGAAAAACCCCTTGGAAAAACAGACGAAAAAGAAAAAAATCTCTTGGAAAAACACCAAGAAAACTCACCCATTTTGAGCTCGGATGAGCGGTAGGAATAAGAAGATGATCCACAGGTGTATCATGTTAACGAAAATCTCCCCGTTTTCCTTGGTCCCAGCACTTTTAATGGGGGAGATTCGCTCCCCTTTTCTCACCAAAATCTCCTTTTTTCACCCTTTTCCTCTATTTTCCCAAAAAATCCACGTCTCACTGATTACATAGAAATATTTTGGAAGGGGAAAATATCTCTTTTTATATCACAATGATTCACTTTTAAGAAAAATTTCCACTGTAACAAAAGCAAGAGAGATTCGACGAGGACGAGGACGAGGGAGAGACTGACTTCTTTGAGCTTTTGCTCGGCCCAAGTGGAGGCATACGCTTTATGGATGGGCCTTACGGCAAAAAAGGCTTCTCTCTCTCTCTCTCTCTTCTCTATTAAAAAGAACCAGCAAAGCCTCCTCACTCTCTTCTCTGTTGTCCTTTTACCATAGTTTTAAAGCTCCCAAAAAAAAATACCATGTGGGCCAAAGACCATATGAAAAGGACCAGGTGAATACATACAAAATATACAGGTATGTTATATTTACACAAAAAAAATCCTTTTTGTACACACATTCTTATAGGGAGACGAGGAAAGGGTTGAGCCACACTTCGAACACAACACCTTGTCCACAAACATTTTTGTAAGCCCAGGAAACGTATGTATACAACATTGTATACATACATACATATGGAAAAACGTTTCCCGGCCCAGGAACGCCTATATATACTCTTGTGGGGAGGTAAATACGACTTTTAAGAAAAGTTTTTTTTCCTTGAATGTATGGGTATAGGGAATAATAATATGGGTATACTTTCCCCAAAACCTTTTCAATTTCCATCAAAAAGGAGTTGACGGAAGGGGAAAAAGTTTCCCTTGGGGTCTGCATTTTGGGAGAAGGGAGGAGATAAGTAGGGCGAAGGGAGACGGGGAGAGAGATAGGGCTGGAGAAAGGCTGGAAATGAAGAGAGAGAGAGAGAGAGAGAGAGAGAGAGATTGGAGATATAACATGGAAATGATGTGAGAGAGGAAACGAAGCGAGAGAGACGGAAATAAGAGAGAAAAAGGGAAAGAGAAAAGAAAAAGAAAATACAGTGAACGAGGAAAAGAAAAAGGGAGACGAAAGAAAGTGGAGATAGAGAGAAATTAGGAGGAAAAGCAGAGACAGAGGGAAATAATAGAGAGAAAGAAAAAAAGAGAGAGGAGAAAAGTAATGTAGGGAGAAAGAGGAAGAGAAGAGAGAGAGAGAGAAGGTGGAAAGAAGAGAGACAAAGAGGATAAAGAGGTAGATAGAGAGGAAAAGAAGCGAGAGTGAAAAAAAGAGAAAGACAGAGAGGGGAAGAGGAGAAAGATAGAGAGAGAGAAAGAGGAGAAACAGTGGAGAAAGATAGAGAGAGAGAAAGAGGAGAAACAGAGGAGAAAGATAGAGAGAGAGAAAGAGGAGAAACAGAGGAGAAAGATAGAGAGAGAGAACGAGGAGAAAGATAGAGAGAGAAAGAGGAGAAAGATAGAGAGAGAG
>JAQGBT010005525.1:0-14159 GCA_034698585.1 Disparrhopalites patrizii
AAAGGGAGAGAGAAAGGGAAAAAAAGGGACAAAGGGAGAGACAAAAAAAGAGAAAGAGAGAGAAAAAGAGACAAAGGGAGAGAGAAAGAGAGAGAAAAAGAGACAGAGGGAGAGAGAAAGAGAGAGAAAACAAGAGAGAAAACAAGAGGGAAAAGAGAGAAAATTGGAAGAGAAATTGAGAGAGATAAAAGGATACGAAAAGAAAAACGTATGAAGAAGAGGGAAGGGAAGAGAGAAAGAGATTTGATGGCGAGACAGAGAAAATAAATGAACAAAGCAATTCTCGAAGAGAGATTGTCTCTCTCACTTGTCTCTCTCTGCTCCTCCCGGCGACTTATAATGAGCGTGTGCATGTGTATTTCTTTGTAAAAGTGCGAATTCGCAAGTCATTTGAAAGGAGGGAGGGAAAGATTGAAAAGGTCTTTTTGTCTCTTTTTAATGCATCTATCCAAGCCTTCCTATATGCCTATATATACACATATAAGATACATACATGTCTTGTACATAGATATGAATATACATACAGATACACATGTTAAATTTTCTTGCCATTCACTCCCTCAATACTTGTTGCTCACTGACAATGATTGTCTGCGAATGTGTAAAAGTGAATTCTCATGACCAAAAGCACATTTCATTTACGGATCTCCGAAGGTATTTAAATACAATTGCATGCATTACATTGCCATGACACGTACATATACTACATATACACATGTAGGAATCCCAGCCAAATGAGAAGAGCACATGGGTGTCTGCATTTTTTTTAGCTTTCAATTTTTTATGGGCAGATTTTTACTGGGAAAAATGAAACATTGATTAAGGAATGAGTTCAGCAAAAAAAAATCTCCTCCTCCTACTCTTTTTTGTCCTCTGTTGGAGCTTGTGATCGTTCCTCCCATTTCAAAAGCTCCCTTTATATCCCGAATGGCTGGGCATAACACAAGATTTTTAAATTGAAAATGATGATTCAATTTCAACCAGGGAGGAATTGTGAGGCATGGAAACGACATGGGCTATTCGAGGAAATTATTTCCGCCTTCGTAATCTTTTTTTTTCCCTTGGTTGTGGTGATGAGATGAGAACAATTAGTAGAGAGGGGAAGTTTGAATATATGCGAAGTATTAATGTAATCTACGGATTTTTTTTGGGGGGAAACACCTCCTTTTTGTATGGCGTGGGTGCAGTTGAGCAAGACGGAGAGTGCTGACCGGGAAAGCTGAGGCGAGCTTATGTTTTTCCATTACTGGATTTTGAATGTAATTGATAAAAGACTACTGGTGAATCGTAATTGCCCAAAAGAAATTGGGAGTTTAAATGCAGAGAAAAATGGAGGAAGTGATAAGAAGTCGAAATTAAGGAGAAAAATGCAGGATCGGGAGGGACAGATTTATCGAGATTAGGTATTAACAAAATGTATTCACAGAGAAATGTAACAAAACAAAGAAAAACAAAAGAAAACGACTGAACTGAGTGGAAGCTAAATAGTAAACAGAAATAGGAGAAAATAGAGAGGAGCTACAGAGAAAAATAAATCAGGAGACAAGAAAGATATAACGAAAATAAAGACAACATTTAAAAAGAAACAAGGAAAGAAAAAATAGAAAAAAGCGGAAAAAAAGATAAAAGAGGAAAAACAGATATGCATAAACCGAGACAGAAGAAAAAAGAAAAACGGAAATTCAAGAGCCCGAAAGAAAGGCAGAAAACAACAAGGAAGAAAGAAAAACAGAATGAAAATCGAGCAAAAATCAAAGCATAAGAAGCGATTATGACAGCAAGAAAATTAACAAATAATCCAACATAGAGAAAAATTAAAGAAAAAATCAAAGCATAATCTGACTGAGAGAAAAATTAAGAAAACAAATGTAAAAATAAAACGACAAAAGGAAAAATTAAGAAAAAAATAAAGAAATACAGTGGAATTCTCTATAACGGCGTCCAAGGGAACCCAAAATTTTGCTGTTATAAAAGGAATGCTGTTCTAGAGAACACAAGTAATATGTACACATTCCATGTACAAGGTGCAGCGAATTTCCTGACGTTATTCAGAACATGCTGTTATAAGGGGTGCTGTTATGGAGAGATTCCACTGTAGATGAAACCAGCGAAAAATTTAAAAAAATCAAGAAGTGCAGGAACCGAGTGAAAAACAGGAAAAATCCACAAGAGAAACAAATTAAGAAAAATAAAAAAACGAGAGAAAAAACATGAAAAAGGAGATAAGATCGAAGGAATAGCAGCAAAACAAATGGAAGAAAATAAATAGAATAAATGCAACGGAACAGAAATAAAATAGCAGAAAACATGATCAAAAAATAGCTAACCTAAACTGGAAAAAAAGGGAATGAAAAATAGCAAAACAAAAATTGTCGAAAAGAGCAAAAAATCGGAAATAAGATGATAAAAAATTAAAGCTGGAGAAAACCAGAAGAATTAGAAAAATAAAAAGAGAGAAATACCGGTATAAATAAGAGCAAAAACAGAGAGAAAATATTAAACAAAATGTACAGAAAATGTCTAGGAAAGCAAAATAATTTGTGGTTATCATTTTCAAATCAAAGGATTGTGGCTCATCATTGCCCTGCACTAATCGCAGCATTTGGTCATAAATTGCCCAAATGGTCATTTGGAACCCAAGGAATTCTCCGGATCACACACATATGAATTTCCTCATAGAAAAAGAGCTTCCTCTCATCAATTTACCATCAACGCAAAAATTTTCCGCTACCCACAATTCTACAAGGGAATTACACTCTCATCATTTTCTAATCACAATCTCTTTAAATAAAAAAAATGATTTTTTTCTTCAATTTTCTTTCCCTTCTAATTTTTAATTGGAGAAAATAATCCCCAAAGCCAAGAATGCCTGGAATATTGCAAGGAATAACAAAACAAATGGTCAAAGAAAGTTGTAAGCCGTTGTAAAAGCTCCTACATAAACCCCCGTAATTTCAGCCGAGCCAAAAAAAAATGCCAAAAGAGAAAAAAATAATATTTGAATTTAATAAGTTCCTCCCTTAATTGTACAGTAACAAAAGGTTAGAATAGGAAAGCTTTTTAAAAAAGATTTTCCTCTGAATAAAAAACCAGTCCTTCATTATTTTCTGGTTTAACCGATCCTCCACTGATTGCCGTCGTTAGACCATCCAATAGTGGAAAAAGTGGGGAAATTATAAAAATTTGGATTTTTTTTCCTATTTCTTTCTTTCCTCCTTTAAAAAAATGCTTGTGTCATTTGCCGCATAAGACGAAGGCAGTGCGGAGGTGGAGAAGTAATTACGATGAAGAAGGACGTACAAATTTTATGACTTTTCATATTCGTATGTCCATTTTATGGTGGAATACCAGTTTTTTTCTTCTCTCACTGACAAAAACATTGAATGACATGTGTTGGTGGTGACTTTTTTTAGTCATACAGCATTTATGACCACTTCACGTGAATGGGTAAAGGGTGAAGAAGAGAAAAGGTGCGGCGAGACAGAGGGAGATATTTAACAGGGAAGCGAGACATAGCTACATAAGCACATAATTGGAAAGTCTGCAACTGAAACGCAAATCCAGAGAGAGACAAATGCCCGATAGGATACACCAAAGGAAACATCAAAATAGAGAAAGAGAGGCCAATACAAAAACGAAAGTTAAAATAAGAGATACAGAGACAAGAGAGAAGCGGAAATGCGGTAATAAGGAGAGAAATTGACAGAAATAGAGATGTTCGATAGAACTAGAAAAAATGCAGTAAGACAAGAGTAAAAAATACAGCAAACGAGCATGACGAGCAAACGAGAAAAGAGTACGTATAGGAAGAGAGACAAAGGCGAAAGAGAGAGAGAGAAAGGAATACATGAGCTAAGCGACCGAGATAAGTTCAAGTCACGAGAACAAATTGGAGAGAAATATCAAGAAAAGGAAACAAAGAAAGAGGAACCACTTCAGAAAATAAGGCAAGGAGATAGAGAGAGACACAATATGTTAAAATAATTGAGAGAAAGACGAAGACAGTGAGAGATACAAAGTAAGAGCGACCTAGAGAAAGAGATTGGGTGAAGGATAAACACATAAAGCGTAAAATCAAACTCAGGCGGAAAACCAGAAAATTAAAGAGAGAAAAGGAAAGAGATAACCGAAATAATTAGAGAGAGCAGCGAAAAAAGAGAAACGAGACAGATATCGACAAGATAAAAAATAAAAAACCAGAGAAAAATGAAAGAGAGAAAGGAGAGCGAGGAACGGAAGAAGCGAGAGTATAGATAAAAGGGAGAAAGATAAACAAGTTAGGACAGCAAGTGGAGAGATAAACAGAATAAAGATAGATAAACAAAAATAGAAAAAACATAGAAAGATAAATCACAGAAAAAAAAGCTTGCAGAAAGATAAATAGAATAAAGAGAGATAGACAAAACATAGGGAAAGGAGAAAGATACATCTTCGAAAAAGAGAAAGGACAGAGATAAACAGAATAAAGAGAGATAAACAAAAAAAGAGGCAGGAGAAAGACAAACAGAATAAAGAGTGATAAACAAAAAGAGAGAGAAAGCCGAAAGATAAAACACAGAAATAAGAAAGCATGCAGAGAGATAAACAGAATAAAGAGTAATAAACAAAAAGAGAGAGAAAGCCGAAAAATAAAACACAAAAAAAGAGAAAGCATGCAGAGAGATAAACTGATGAAAGAGATATGAATAAAGGGAGACAGAAAGGAGAAAAATAAATAGAATAAAGAGATATAAATAAAAAGTGAGAGAAAGGAGAAAGATAAATATAATAAAGAGATATAAATAAAAAGTGAGAGAAAGGAGGAAGGTAAACAACAGAAAAAGAGAAAGCATGCCGAGGGATAAACAGAATAAAGAGAGATAAACAAAAAAAGGAAAGGAGAGAGATAAACACAAGAAAGAGAGAAGGCACAGAGATAAGCAGCAGAATGAAAGAAAGGAGAGAGAAATTGAACATCGACATCGCGATAAGCAAGAGAGAAATAGCGAGAGAATAAAAGAAGAAAGAGAAGGTAGGGAGAAGAGAGAGAAAGAGACGACTAAGGGACAGTGGAGCAGAGAAAGATGAAGAAGAAGCAGAGAGAGACAAAAAGCTAGAGATAAAGAGAAAAAGTGAAGAAGCAGCAAGACGAAGGGAGTGAGAAAGATAAAGAGAGACGTAGATTATATTAGCAATAACGGGAGGACAGAGACGTGAAAAAAACGAGAGACAGTAACAACAAGCCAGAGCAAGAGAGAGCTAAAGAGCATGTAAGGGAAGAGAGTGAGAGAAATCGAGACAGTAAAGGATATAGAGATAATGCAAGACAAAATAAAAGTGTTTCGAACGCTGTGGGATCAATAGAGAAAATGAAAGAGAGAGAGAGAGAGAGAGAGAGAGAGAGAGAGAGATGAAGAGAGAATTACTAGCAAGAAAAAGTGACTATGGAAGCTTATGGTTCCTTTTTTTTGCCCGGTGCTTTTTTGAATGGTTAAAAGATGTAAAAGGAGAAGACGAGAAAAAAAAGATTTGTGTTCACGTTGACTACAAAGAGACAGCTTTACGAGAAGAAATGATGGATTTGCTTATGTTCCTCACGTGTTTTCCCTTGTCTCTTTCATGCCCTTCTGTCCCTCTCCTCCCGTGTGCGCACTCACTCATCTGTAATTTTATCATGCAGTTTGTGTCTCTCGATTGTATTTACTGGTAGCTGGAGCACTTGCTCCTTAAATACTGGGAAAGGTGAATAAGGCAAATGAGATTACAAGGAATGATATGACAAAAACTTTTTTTTCTCCGGGGAGGGAAAAGATAGCCATTCTTCCTCCCCTTTTTTGTGCGTGGAATACTAAAATACATGTGTACAGCTTTCTTCCTTTTCAAATATTATCTCTTTTGAACTCCTTGTTTTCCCTATCTCTTTTTTTTCTCTATTTGTTTGTCAAGGTATTAATGCTTACACAAGACTAATGGCTGTTTATAGATGGTGTAAATATGTAAATACCGACCGGTGAGGTTCAAATTCGAATATGTTCAAAATTTGTCAATTTCTTTAGTGAATTTTTGAATTAGTGTTTTTCAATTAGTCATTTTCTTTAGTGTTTCGAGGAGAATTTATTTATTTTCTTATTATTACTTTAGATTCAAGATGCATATAGCTGTTTCTTCGTTAATGAAAGTACTTTGTACCACCTTTAGCACTAACATTGCATCAGAAAGGGTCAAAGGTCACTTCTTGGAGCAAACTGTTATATTTGGAATTAAATTTGAATTAGTTTTGAAAATATTTTTTTTAGTAATTACAGCGCACATATACTTTGTAGGGATTCGACGCCATATGCCTTTTAAATTGAAAATTAGCTAGCCATATAATGTAGTATTAGTTGGTATATCCGTTCAGACACAGATAAATTCGTAATTTTTACTCGAGGCAGGTTAATTTACATGTATAGTTTAGTTCAGCTGTTTTGACGTTAAAAGCAAATTTAAAAGCAGTTCTGGTGAAAAATTTGGATATCATTTTTAAAAAATAAATAATTTGTTTTCCAAGGAGAACATACACGATTTGTTAACTTCTACAAAATTTTGTAACTCCACAAATAAAAATTAACTTCTACATAAAAATAAAAATCTTTAAACTAAAACTTTTAAATAAAAATAAAAATCTTTAAACTAAAACTTTTAAATAAAAATAAAAATCTTTAAACCAAAACTTTTAAATTTAAATAAAAATTCAAAATTAAAATTTTTAAACCAAAACTTTCAAATTTAAATAAAAATTCAAAATTAAAATGTTTAAACAAAAACTTTTAAATTTAAATGAAATTCAAGAATTAAAATGTTTAAACTAAAAGTTTCCAACTAAAATTCGAAATTCGACATTCTTATTTCTTTAAAAAAATTGGCAGTTTCGACCAAGATGTTGAAACAAGTGTTTGAAAATACTTTGTTACAAAAATTTGCTTTTAAATGGTAGTTTTTTTTACGTTTATTAAATTTTCACAAGAATTATGCCCAAATTACAATTTCCTAACAACAAAATTACGCCTCCAAAATTTAATTGATACAATCAAGTTTTTTGCTTAAGTAGACGAAATACGGTGGAATTTGATTTTCAAAGCTTTGTTAATAGAATTGCCTGTGTCAATATTTAACATAAAATAGTGGCTTTTACGTTTAAAGAATCCCAATGAAAAATATAAAATGCATAACGGAACTTTACAAGTTTGAGTCCCGACGGTATCCATACAAGTTTATGGATGCACAAGAAGGAGTCAAAAGGGAGATTTGTTGTGGGGGAAGTCACCCGTGATATGATGAGGAGGGAATGAGTAAAGCCGAGATGGTAATCGAATGACACAAGGAGGAACAACAATGTAACAACTTGTTTATTCGCAGTAGGTAGCTCCTGGTATATTTTCTCTCTCCATTTACTCCTTACACGCTCGTATTTTCCCCTGATGGAATGATTTCGTAATAGTTTCTGTGTGTGTGTACACAATTTAAATAATAATAATCATCCTCTTCTTCATCATGATTCAAGTGATGGGATCAAATGCCGAAAAAAATGTATTCTGACGTACGGGTGATTATTATTTCCTCCCCTAAACGCATCGTTTTTTTTTTACACAGGGACGCCTTTAGAGCCCATTTAAACCCTTTGCCACTGAATTAAATGAGGGACAAGTGCAGTTTATTAAACGTGTGTGGCGAGATAAGAACGACTTTTCTCTCCTCGTTTTAATGAACGCCGGAGGATTTAGACTTTTATGGGGGTTCTCTTCTTCCTATAAAATGCGTTCCCATTGCGGCTGAGCAATTCCAAATTTTTAAAAATCACGTGTGATCAGGCTCATTTAGTCTCGACATCGTTTTATGCACTCTGAAGCACGTCATTCATTCCAGCAGCGTGTTGCGCAAAGTTGGCTTACACTCTGAAATGCAAAATTTGGTGGAAATCGCAATTTTGAAATTTGTAGTGTAGTTTATTCATGGAATAATTTTAACCAAAAAATAAAATAAAATTTAAACAAAAATAGAAAGTCAAAATTAGATTGAAAATAAATAGAAAACACAATATACATTTAAAAAAATAAAAGACATAATAGATAGTTTAAACAAAATGGCAAATAGAAGAAATGGAAAATTTAAACAAAATAGCAAATGGAACAAAATAGACAATTTAAGCAAAATTACAAATTAAAAAAAATAGCAAATAAAACAAAAAATTGGCAATTTAAACAAAATTACAAATTTAAACAAAATAGAAAATAGAGCAAAATATACAATTTAAACGAAATTACAAATTTGTAATTTTAATTGTAAATTAATTTAAACAAAATAGCAAATAGAACAATATAGACATTTAAACAAAATTATAAATTTAAAAAAACGTATAAAATCAAATAAAAAACTAAACTAATTCTAATAAAATAGAAAACAAAATTAAAATAAAAGACAAAAGAAAATAGAAAAAAATACAATTAACTAAGAGAATCAAAATAAAGCAAAACATTAAACTAAACTACAGACTTAAACAAATAGAAAATAAAATGCATGACTAATAAACTGGAGAATTAATATAAAATAGAAATTCAAGATTAACGAATAGAGTATTACAATTAAATAGAAATTTAAAATAAACGAATAGCGAATTAAAATAAGGCAAAAAATTAAAATAGAAAATAAAATGGGAAAATAAACATTTTATAAATGGAAACTCTGAATAAATCAATTTACTTGAAAATGGATAAAGAAAGATGTTTGATTTAGGAAAATTTATTTCCCTCATTATTGCACGTACGTTTGCATTAGGAAATCAAATGTGATTATGCCCCTGCAATTCCGCAGTTGTAAAAGAGTTGTACGAAATTCTATATGCCTTGGAAATGGAAAGCAACTCCCGCGTTTACCTTTTGATAATGGGTGTGGGAAGGATATGATTAAATTTGAGATGCAGGATTTTTATTATTATTCCAAGAACATAAATTTTTATGTATTTTTTTTTTGTGTGTGTTCACAGGTCCAGCCGTCCCATTGGATGCCATGGAAGCAGCTGCAGCTGTATTCCCGTCGCTGGCCAAACCCCTACAAAAATATCTCCGGGCCACCCGACAACAGCCGTGGCATACGGCCGAGAGCGTTCTCAACCACTTGTCCACTTGCCTTCGACTGGGCCTCGCACCCAGGGCTTTCCTTGACCGATACCTCTCCTACCAACCGGCTCTGCAGGTGAGGGACAAAGAGAGAGAGACAGAGAGATTTGAAAGAGAGAAAAATCGAACGAGACACGGAGAGAGACAGAGAAAGAAGGGAGAAGCTCATAAATGACAATAACATTTTGGAATTGTACAAATTATTATTCTTTATTATTCTGATGCATTTTATATAGCTGATTATTTCCTCTCCTTATCCCTTTATGTAAAGACGTCCGTGCAAATACAACAGCTGCCTTTTTCTTTTCTTCTGTGCGGGGATATAAATGTCCATTTTTGTGTATTGATAGCCATGATGGAGCTTTCGTGGTGGCTCCATTCCACATTCTTCCGATGGGGTGCATTGTACGGAAGAAAAATGAATGGAATTTTTTTTTCGGGGGTCATAAAAAAACTTGAAACTAAAATATTTTTCAAAACTATTGTCTTATTTGAAGTCAATAAAATTAATGGAGGGATTTTTTGGTGGGCATTTTTGAGGGGAATTATGCGTATATTATCAAATTTGTCTCTGTATTTTTTTCTCCTGCAAGGTCAATGTTTTGTTTGGGCTTTTTGCGTTATAAGCAGATAGAATTTGTAATATTTGTTTTAATATATCTACATAGATATAGATTCAATATATACTTTTATGTGTATACTATGTAAAGAGATATATTTCTATACAATACACTTGACAATTGACAAATTTTTCGAATTTCTTGGTGTTTTGCCCACGATTTGTTTTTCTAAATTATTCTTTCTGAACATGCTTTTTGCCGATTTTTGAGCAATACATTTTTTTTCTTCATTTATACTTACAGCCGCAATTTTTGTTTAGGAATGAACACACATTTTTCAATTTACACAATTTATTTTGTTAGGTTGACGTTTATGTGTGGTAGAGTTGATTTAAACTTATTTTGCTAGTTTTATGTTTATGTGTGACAAAATTACTTTAAATTTCTGTGTTAGGTCCACGTCTATGTGTGATAGAATTTTTTAAAACTTATTTTGTTAGTTTTATGTTTATGTGTGACAAAATTGCTCCAAATTTCTGTGTTAGGTCCACGTCTATGTGTGATAGAATTTTTTAAAACTTATTTTGTTAGTTTTGTGTCTATGTGTGACCGATTTGTTTCAAATTTAAGTTCACGTTTGTGTGTGATACATTTGTTTCGATTTTCTTTACATATTAAGTTCATGTTCATGTGTGATGGGATTTTTTCAAATTTCTTTATTAGATTCATGTTCATGCGTATAGAATTTTTTCGAATTTCTTTGTTAGGTTTTATGTAGATGCATGTGTGGTGGAATTTTTTAAAATTTCTTCGTTAGGCTCATGTGCATATGTGATAGAAATACGATAAATTTATTTGTCGGATTTGATACAAATATATTCAAATACGAGGGTGGCGTGTTTTTCGTGAATTTTATGTAAACGGGATTATGTTGAGCAAAAAGTTTTTAGATGTGATAGGTTTTACGCCTGTACAAACTATACTTAATTATATAAATTCCAGTAGAAATTTGTTACAAATTTGTTAATGAAATTTACTTGATGTTGTATTACAGGGCAACCGTGAGGGGAACGTTGTGTCTTGGGCGCTTGTGAGTGACAATTCCGTGTCGCGGAATCTCGCCAATAACATGTATTTCCTGCTCCGAAACGGAGACGTGAGTCTCTTCGTCACCGTCGCCGCCCTCCCGCACATCAACCTCACGGAGCAAGTGGTGGATCCAAAACATAATAAATTTACGTTAAGACTTAATTCGGAAACTTCCGTTTAAAAGTTTAATTTAAAATCATTTAAATAAATAATCAAATTATATACAAACATACATTTATGTTGTTTTCGAGTTCCTCATTTTTGTTTTTTTTTATTTTTGTACTTTGTTGCGTATTCAAGTGAGGTTTAGTTTATAATTTCTCAAGTGAATTATTACAAATATACTGTACAAGTGTGTAGTTACATGTGTAAGTAGAATTATTAAGGAAAAAGAAATATAATTGTTCAAAATGATTTCAACTGAATTTTATCACTGTCAAATTGTAGAAGAGTGTAAATTATTATGGATGTAATTATTTAATTTAAGATTTAACTTTGTATTTAAGAATGCAAGTTTTAATTATGTGCGCTATGCCTTATGTAAATATAAATTATAAGAGATTTTCTATTATGAAAATATTTCTGGTTGAGACTGACATCGTTCTCCGAGGAAAAAGCTGCCTTATGTACGTGTCCAACCAATAAAAAGGACACAAAAAGTCATTTGTTTTGCTTTTTATACAATCAAATAAACAATCTGTGTGTTAATTTGCACTTATAAATGTCTGGATTATTAAGACAGAAGATTTGGAATATAAAAACAAAATTTTCTGCTACCATTTTGTACTTATTAGTCAGCGAAAAATTTGACAATGACGACTCTTTTTGAATGATATAATTACTTGTTTAATTGGAGTTTCTACGTGGACATTTACCAGTGGATTTTTGTATTGAATAAAATCACTTTGTGTTAGATTTGGACTATCATTTCATTTTGTATAGAAATATTCTGTATTAATTAATTTAATTGTATACACGTAAATAAATTTTGGATGTCCGCTGTGAGCTTGTAAATATGTATAGTTACCCCGTGTGAGTGTGATTAGATTGTGTTTTGGTATTATAAGCATATTAATTGTAAATTGTGTGTGATCTGA
This sequence comes from Disparrhopalites patrizii, assembly GCA_034698585.1. Taxonomy (NCBI): domain Eukaryota; kingdom Metazoa; phylum Arthropoda; class Collembola; order Symphypleona; family Sminthuridae; genus Disparrhopalites; species Disparrhopalites patrizii. The sequence goes on from JAQGBT010005525.1 coordinate 11,881, forward strand.
TCAGTTATTGTGTGTATAGAATGGCGTCGAAGTCCAGGAAAAATTCTTCAAAATTTCGACGTACAAATTTCACCATCGTAAAAAAATTTGTATCAGCCAATTTGGTAAACAATTGAGAATGTAATTACAGGATTTTTATTAATATAAATAATACCTACGTTGTCTATTCTTTCCAATTGTCAAAATTTCGTATTTTGTAGAAAATTAATGAAACGTACAGAGTGAATGATAACATGTCAGACAATATTCAGGGCCTAAAACAAAATAACTTTATACATATACAAATAAATATCATGGCGGGTACAGGAAAAATCAAATCTGATTACGTCCATGGCGCCGTCAATATCAAAGGAGAATTTCACATCCGAATAATTGTAATGGATTGCCCGGAATTAATCAGCTTTGCATTTCTCCACACCCGCAATAGAATTAATGGTAAATTTTTATTCAACACGAAAAAACGTATTTTGTACAACACTCATCACTATCAAAAATACATACTCAAAATGATTGTGCCTCTGTATATAGGATTTTATATGGAATATCTATAGTATATATCTCGAAGAATCTCTCCCCTGCATTCTCACCAGATGAGAGGGCCAATTTCGAGAGCCCAGAAAACAACGAATATTAGCAGAATTCAACGCACTTTTATATACTTATTCAAATTATATCATAAAGTGTCTTGTATAAAAAAAACATGCTCATAAGATTTACCTATGAAAGTGTAACTCCCAATGTCTCCAAGGAAGATATTAAAAAATATGTACTGAACCAGTTTCCTTTGCTTGTGGTCATTTTATTTTCATTTACGCCCATTAATCTGGCAAATAAATCAATTTTTGCATGTACTTAAGGGTAAACGCTGATTCAAATGGTGTGATATGGGAAAGATGTCCATAAAAAGCCCATAAATGCCCCTTTTCTTCTCCGAGAAGCATGTAAAGGGCCCGTGGGAAAAAATTGGATGATCCATTTCCGTTTGGTTTCTGGTTCCTTCAACATTTTTGGTATTATTTCAAAAATATGAAAACATTCTTTTGTGCCACTGCTGTCTTTTTAAAGCGCCAAGGATAACCCGGCGATCGTTGTAGCAAATTTGGGACGCTTTGCTCTGGTTCAGGCCGGTGATAGGCATAATAAATTTTCTCCAGCGCAAAAACCAAGGACGCCCCGGCGCTTCCAAGAGCAATGGCGGCAAAGCTAATAAAGACGTGCCTAAGGCTAAATGGCTTCACCCCAAAGCTTTCAACCTCGTTTCGGATCTCACTGAGCCGGGAATGGAGACTCCCTGGAAGATTCAGCTGTTGCTCCAGCTTCAGCCACCGATAACCCCGTTCCTTGAAATATGCATCCACGTCCAGACTCCACCGATGAATCAAGCCCAAATCCCGGAGCCACCCAACAATGGAATTGATGGTGGACAAATGCCGGGAGTATTTTTGGAGGGCGACATTGATGGTGAGGCTAAGGCCACTGGGAGAAGATTTGAGGAAGGGGACGAAAGAGGCGATGGTCAGATTCTTGGCCACGACCGGCTCCACGACCAGAGGGAGGCCCATGCAGACGGTTTTTCTCTGGAAGATGGCCAGGAGCATGCAGGAGAGGTAATCCTCCTGGGGGAGACGCCTCTCCCGGATCCGAACGTACACGGGAGATTCCGTCTCGGTGAAGAAGATATCCGGGGCACTCCCCGGGATGGGGGTGAAGACGTAGGTGTAATCATCCCTGGAGGCTAAGGCCTCAAATGTGGTGGGAATCGTGGCCGTGCTGGGAATGGTGAGGAAAGAGGTGAGGTTGCAGGTGTAGAATACTACTAGGACGATGGAATAAAAGAGGTATAGGGTCATTAGGGGCCTGATGGCTGTGGGGGCGTCCCGGGATTCCTGGAGGAGGGCGGAGATTGGCAGGGAAATGGCTTGGTATAAGTCGTCCGTTTTACCACGTCTTTGCCAACATCGCTTCCTGGAGAATTTTTTTGGGATATTTTTGGAATTATTTCGGGACATTTTTCCAATCGGAAGTCCGGAGACATTTTTCAAAAGTATATCATGGACGACATGAGAGGCATTCCCGGAGAAAATATTATGGGAAATTCTAGACAAATCCGAGGAAGTTCTGGGAAATGTTTTCGTCGAATTCCTGGAGGTAGGTTTTGAGAGTTCTGTGGAAGTTTTGAAGGAACCCGTGCAGAAAGTCTTAGATAAGTTCCTGGAGAAATTCTTGGATAAGTTCCTGGAGAAATTCTTGGATAAGTTCCTGGAGAAATTCTTGGAGGA
>JAQGBT010005526.1:0-14151 GCA_034698585.1 Disparrhopalites patrizii
ACTTTTTGTCTAAACGATACCCAGGGAATATAATCATGAAAGACTTTTAAATGCATTTTTTTTTACCACACAAGCAAAGCCCTTCATTTTGAAAGATGCTCCCACGTGCAAAACTGAAGTATACAACAAAAAAGAGTCCTTGAAGACTTTATAGGACTTTCGCAAGCATTCCATAACCCTTTGCTTACACGTGTTATATCATGCATTAATACCATAGTCCCTCTTCTCTCTCTATAATCCCCTAAAACTTTCGTTTGTTTGTATATCTTTCCCCTTTTTTTTTTTGCCTTTTACATGTGAGCCATCACAGACGCAAGCGGTGACGCCACGTAATATCATCATGATCATCTAAAACTTTCGGTACATAAAAACATAAATAAAAAAACTTTTTGACAGCTGAGAATAGGCAACATCCCCGGTACTTAGAGGAAAAAAAGCGTCTCTAGAATTTCCAGGCGTTCTCCAGGATTTTGGTAGGCGAAAGATAAATGAGCCCTGAATTTGTTCTCTTTCATTATTTATGCATACCACAGAAGAAAAGGGATGAAGAGAAAGTACGGAGAAATTGACATGGCTGCGGTTGTCTTTGCGGGGAGAAAGTTGCCCTCTTTCCCTTTCATGGAGAAATGGAAGCTCCGATTTCCAATTCATTGTCAACACACCACTTCTAATACCACAGCTCTTTTTTGCCCCTGGAGAATCTTCTTATTTGATGAAGGATTCTCTTTCACGAATGTCATGATATTCTCTTTGAAGTTCTTTCAAAATCATTCCAGGGACATGTATATGTATATGCCAGGACGAATGTCTTGGAAATTCTCGATCGAGTGGTCTTTTCCCTGGACTTTTCTTGATGAAAATTGTCTCCGAGTTTTGTTCTTTCTAAAACTTCTGGAGGGTGAATGTTGAATATTTCCCCCTTGTATAGGTTCTTTCTGGAGATTTCCTGAAGGGATGTTCTTCCCAGAAGTCCTTGACTGGGGCATACAAATTAAGTTTGTTCTGGAGGATCTTTTCTGGAGAATCTGGGTCTTGGAAAAGAAATTTATTGGACCGTTTCCATCCTTAATAAAGCTTTGCACAAGTTTTTCCTTGGAACATTTGTTTAAGGATGAAAATGTTCACTAATTTTTTTTTTCTGGAATGGAACTTCACTCGGAAGTTGTCAAGGTGATTTCCAGCCATTTCTTGGCCAATGGTGAAATCGAGAATGTTTTTTTCTGGAGTAGCATATTATTTGCCTTGAACATTACTCGAGAATATATTATTTAGCAGTTAATATTACTGCGGGATTTTATTTCTCGTTGGAACTTATTTCCATTCGACTCTTGCATGGCATTTCCCTTAGATTTTACCCTGGAAATCTTCCTGGAAAATATTTTCTACCTTGGAGTATTTCTGGAGAAGTTTCTAGCTTCAGACCTTCCTGGAGAGTTTTTCCTCTTTATGAATTCATCCCAGAGAGTTTTTCTTCCTCTTGAAATAAATCTGGAGATTTTTCCGCTTCAAAAATTCCTGGAGAATCTTGTTGTACAGGAATTACCTCCCAAGATTTTTTCTTCCCCTTGAAATCTTAAGGGAGAATCTAATTTTGCTGAAAAATATTTCTGGAGAGTCCTCTTTCCTTGAAAGCGTTTATTAAAATTTCCCTTGTAATCTACTTTAAGATTCTTTTCCGCTTCAACTCTTCCGTCAACACCTAATACTAATTTCTGGAAAACCACATATTATCCTGGAGACTGTTATTCCCCCAGGATTTTCCTTCAAGAACTTGACGTCTTTTCAAATATTCCCGAAGAATCTTTCCCCTCAAGAATCTTTCCCGAGGAATTCATCTCCAGGAATTTTTCCTGGAGGAATCTCCCCTCAGATTTTCCCGATGTTCCCACTTGATAGTCTGGAGAATCAGTTTTGAAATGTCATAAACTCTGCCCATTCCCTGATCTTTCCCAGAGAATCCCTGGAAAGTTGATCCTGGAAAAACATTAGACTAACTTCCCCAAATTTCCTCGCCCCATTACCACAAGGAGCTACGTGCCAAAGGGTTTGTTTCCTGGAGAATCTCAACTTGGACCTCTGGAGAACCTTCAGTATGGATTTCTATCAACTACACAGCCCTGAAAATCTACAGAATCAGCGTCCTATAGATTTTTTTCCTGGACAAGTTCCATTTTATATATAGTACGATCTCATTTCCAACCCTCTTTTGTAAAGAAACTTCCGGGTAAGTGACTCCAGTCTCCAGGCTTGTGGTTTCAAGAACAGTTCCAGGCCCTTTCTCCTATATTTGCTTAGCTACAAGTACGATAAGGGATGGCGTCTGCAAATTTTTTTCGAGGGGAAAACTCTCCTGGAGAAAAAAGAAGAAGGATGAAGCACATCATCATGTCATTTTTTCTATTTTCTCCTTATATATAGTCTATATACATACTTATATAATGTACATACCTGGACAGAAGAGTCTTTTCTCCAGGACTCTTGGCAAAGTTCTCCAGAAATGAGGAGGATTTTTTTTGGGGCACTGGAGAATGAAGGAGGAGATGGAGTGCGAGGATGAAATGATGGGAAAAATATACGAGCTATAAAGACGAGCCTGGACTGGATTTTCCGTCAGTCCTTCTCTCGCATTTGGAGCTGAGCAAGAGCTGCGGTCGTTCCGGTCTAGAAAAAACCACCGCATTTTCTCTTTTTCCTCTTTTCTTTTCCCCTTTTCCATTCCACGTTTTACTCTATGAGCTTTGTATTTATGCGGAAAACCAGCTGAAGTGATTAATTTTCCTTTCCTTGACAGATTGCAGACGTGGACAGTTGGGATTTTCAGTGCAAAACTAATTATTAAAATCCGCAGTTTGTGACAATCAGAATTTTGTATTTGGAACAAATTGCACCGTGACTTTTGGAGCATGACTTGGAAAACTGATTAAATGTGTCAGGAGTGAATTACTGCATTATTGTCGGTATTAGTCATTAGTGCAACGTGAGGAATCTGTAATATTGTAATCTGTAACTATCTCGGAATTAAATGACCGGGTTAGAAATATAGATTGTGTAAATGCAACATATCTACGAGCTTGGGCTGCGTTGTCAACAGAGATAACAAGGGAGTGAATGGGGCACGTGATTTGGGTAAGGTGTTCAACATTTATTTCCTGTGTTATGAACCTAGCACACAGAAATGTATTTCAGTTATGTGGATTCAGACGTTCAGAGTTGTGTATAGAAAGCTATAAATCATGGTTGTTTCTTACTCATTGTAGGTCCTGGGAAACACGGACATAGTCAAGAAAAAAGGGTAGAAGACAGAGGATATTACCGGGCTTTCGGGGAAAATGGGAGACGCCGGTGATGGGAAAAAGTCTTCGGTGACGCTGGAGGCTCCTAGCTTTGGGTGGAAGGTGAAGATGAATCATGGATTTAGTGAGGTTTGGGATCCACACATTCGCCCGCGATTGAAGCAATTGCCTGATCTCATCCCACTGTTCGTAAGGTGGGAGTCACGGATTTTTGTTTGATTTGGTGTGGATGGCTCTGATGCGGCCTATGATCGTATGGGTTACGTGTTTAGCTTGCAGGCCAAATTGTTATAACGGGCAGCAGTTTAATGAGGGTCATTTTGTTTCGGGTTGTGTAGATACTTCGTCTGGTGGGTTGGGACCTGGATCTTTCGAGGCGTGAAACCATTTATCGACTTGTATATGCTCACAGGGAAGTCAATTTATGGTAAGCCGTGGTAACTGTGGTATATGTATTATTACACTTTTGTATGTTATAGTGGCAATGGGATCACGTTCCTGATTCGGGTATTTCTTTTACAAACATGACTTATTTACAGGCGTTCCAATTGGAGGAATCGGATCTGGAACTATCGGCAGAGGATACAAAGGGGAGTTTTGTCGTTTTCAGATGACCCCAGGACTGTACAGTTATGATGTGTGTCATGCTGATCAATTTATACTCACGGTACGGGACTCAGAGGGTTGTGTCGTATATCATAAAGTTCTGTCTGGCACTGGCGATCCTGGAACCTTGTCAGCTTGGGACTGGAGTTTTGATCCTGAAAATGGAACGTATACTGGCTTATTCCCTCGTGCTTGGTACACGTACAACATCCCCGAACAAAAGCTATTTCTCATTTGTAAACAAATATCTCCGGTTATTCCCCACAATTACAAGGTTAGGACAGTTTGCTAACGAATGCTTTAATTTCATTGTGTTTGTACATTAATGTATGTATCTTTCTCAACAGGATTCGTGTATGCCCGGTGCTGTTTTCGTGTGGAGTGTAATAAATAAAGGCTCCCAGCCAAAAAATGTCTCCATCACATTCGCGTTTAAAAATGGCAATGGATCACGGCAAGATGGGAACGGAAACTGCACCAGTGAGACATTCTTTTCTCCAGAGGAGGCTAAAAATAATGTCAAAGGTGTGGCCATAGAACACAAAATTGAAGGAATCGATGTTACTTATGGGATTAGCAGTTTAGAGAAGGTAATGCTACATAACTACATACGACACTGTATTGTCATGTTAATTTGTAGCCCTTTGCTTGTCAAAGCCACAAAAGATAGACGTCAGTATATGTAAATCCTAGTTTTTGTTGTAGGAAAATCAACAAGTCACTAACATGACCCAGTTTGACGTGAAAACGGGAGCCGATTTATGGACAAAACTTGCTTTCTCAGGCCGGCTAGACACTGAGAGCTCAAGATACGAACTAAAAAATGGTGAAGTTGGGAGTGCTATATGTTGTACCTCTCTTGTTGATGCTTACCAAACAGGGGAAATGGTATTTTCCTTGGTTTGGCATCAACCGCTAATCCATTTCAAGGGAAAACAGCGGCAATACACACGGTATGTTTAGTCAAATGCAATTAGTGCAATTCGCGTTTTCTTTGCACATAATTGGATTTCACATATGTATACAGTACATATATTTAACAATTAATAATACTAATTAAATGCGTACTACCGTCACAGACGCTATGCACAATTCATCGACTCCACTATTGATGCTAAAGAGGATATCAAGGAAACAACGGCAGCTGTCCGATCCCTAGCTACCATTTGCTTAAGCAATTACAAACTTTGGGATGAAGCTATTAGCCAATGGCAGGATCCTGTTTTGAATGATCCGTGAGTTTACTAATTTACAAAGGGTTGGTTTAATGCAACCAACATGTAATGGATCGCAATGTCACAAATTTATTCAAGCTTTGGTATTGTAGGAAATTACCTGATTGGTTTAAAAGTGCATTGTTCAATGAACTTTATTTCGTTGCGGATGGAGGTTCCGTATGGATTGATTACTCTCAAGACCCGTTGCCGAAATGTACAAAGGACTCAGAAAATATTAGGAAAGAGTATGGTAGATTTGCATACCTTGAAGCTCATGAATACAGAATGTATAACACTTACGACGTTCACTTCTACGCTTCCTACGCCCTTATCATGCTCTGGCCCAAGTTACAACTCTCGTTACAATATGACTGTGCCGACGGCGTGAAGTTCAAAGACGATAATACACGAATTCATTTATTTGATGGTTGTCGATCGGCGAGGAAGAAGATAGACTCTGTTATGCATGATATAGGAGATCCCAGCGAAGATCCATTTCTAAAACTGAATTCCTACAGAATTCATGACGTGTCTGAGTGGCGAGACCTGAATCTGAAATTCGTCCTTCAGGTGTACAGAGATTACAAATACACTAAAGACGATAAGTTCTTGTGTGACATGCTTCCGGTTTGTAACACGGTAATGAAAAATTCCATGAAATGGGATACCGACGGGGATGGATTAATCGAAAACTCAGGTTCGGCGGATCAAACTTACGACACGTGGATCATGAAAGGCGCTAGGTAGTGGCAATCAATACTTCTCTATTAGTGGGATTTCCTTTGTTCACTTTCTGATGTGTGTGTGATTATTTGATTCCTTCCGTTTACAGTGCATACTGTGGAGGGCTTTGGCTTGCAGCTGTTCATGCTATGGTGGAAATGCTAAAAACTGCAGATTTGGATCCTGATGTTCAGCGAAGTGATTTAGAACTGTATAAAGATATGTTAGATCGTGGTAAGAAGTCCTTTCAGGAGAAACTATGGACTGGTGAATACTATAAATTTGACACTTCCGACAGCGAACATGGAAAGAGCATTATGGCGGATCAGCTTTGTGGTTACTGGTTTCTGGCCATGTGTGGGGATGATGTAAGTCATATATTCCCCAAATCTAACGTCCTCAGAAGCCTCAAGACTGTTTACGAAAAGAATGTCCAGAGTTTCTGCGGTGGTCAACTAGGAGCTGTAAATGGAATGAACCCGAATGGAACTATTGACTACTTCACTATGCAAAGCGAAGAAGTTTGGACCGGTGTTACATATGCCCTGTCTGCTACAATGATATTAAATGTATGACGTAATAATTTTGTCCTATTGTTTTTCTTTCGAAAGACATGCAATAGTTCTCATGGACGCTTTTGCTCTTCATGTTTTAGGGAATGACAGATGAAGGATTTAAAACAGCTGAGGGAATCTACCGTACGGTGTACGAAAAGATTGGAATGGGTTTTGAGACTCCAGAAGCATTGTATTCGACAAAAAAGTACCGGGCCATTGGTTACATGAGACCTCTTAGTATCTGGTCAATGTTAAAAGCGTGGGAATTGCGGAAAAGTACCGAAAAGTTATAAACCGGAAAACAACCCAGCCAACATCGATAGGAGATTCAATCCTCATTTGCCTTTTCATTTATATACTGGAACACATGCACACCGCAATGACTCTTATCTCACCATAACCTTAAAAAACAAACTCAAATTCAAAAACCCTTGTGTATTCATAAAACACTGGTATTTTCTAGTCACATTTCAAGATCTGGTTTTCACTTCTAGTAGTCAGAATAAAAAATAATAATAAGTTTGTAGCTCCTTATTTACATTAATATTTTATTTAACGTGACACAATGACTGACTGAAAGAAAGAATTGAACTTAAGTTTACTCCTGTTTTACATTCAAATGCAATTGTTGTGTCAAAACGAATTAGATGCGTTACCTAATAATCATCAAGATAATGTATAATTACCTTACGTCCCATGGTGTTAAATTATACTTGTATACACGAAGTATGTACACAATATTACCCCCCTCTTTGTTGTTCATGTAATCGTTAAAGCTTTATTGAAGTAAATCTGTCCAGGTAGATGTACGTACATGTATCTAATGATTTGGAAATAAATAAATGTACCTAATATCCAAGAACATTAGCGCAGTAAAGTCAATTTTTGCACTCCAAATAATTGTCAGTAATTCATGTATCATCTACTAACGAGCAAACGACCTATGACCTCCAAAAAAATGAATGCCGTCTTGGGTAAAGGCGCAATATGAAATCCTTGCTCTGACGTGTAGACCTGCTCCTGCATTTTAACGCATATAGCTAGCATGGTGTGTATAGTGTATAAGCTATGGTATTAAAAAGGGGTAGGCATATGACACTGGAAGCACAAAAGCGCGATATTCAGAAGTTTGAAAGAACATGTTTTTTCAGTTCAGTATAAATATAAATCAAAAGCAAAAACTAAAATACTTTTTTTATTGAAATTGAAATTATGTTAGCTTCCAGATTCCGATATTGTCGTTATTAAATCGTTATCGACATCACTTCGATATTTATATTATTAAAAAAGGGTTACGATAAGTCCCAAATATTCAATGAGCTCCTCCAGCAAGCGGGTGTTTCGGAGAAAGTCAATAAAAAATTGCGAGTGCAAGAAACGTAAGAAAAATTTTTGCATGAAAGTAATTTTACCAAACTAAGCAAGTTTTGTGACAGATACATCTCCACAAAATTTCGTGCAATTTGACAGAGAACATTCAAAATTATACTAGGTTATACTAAATTATTCTAGGACACATTAATCTTACTAAACGACTGTGACATCTAATTGCTCAGTTCATTATAAAAGCAATATCCACAGCCCACAAACTAGTTTTTACACGGGACTGAGGAGTGAAGTGAAAGACAAGATAAAGGTAAAAAAAAAAAGAAGAAAAGAAACAACAGGCTGAAATAAAAGTGCAGTTTCAAGTGCACATTAGTTAATTAAGTCATATTGCATGTAAACCGCTTTTTATAGGTATAATAATATAACCTCCCTTGAAATCGGTACGACAGTTGTCGAAATCGATAGGTCCGACACTTAATGAACTTGAATGCAAACAAAAGGAAAAGATTACCTCATCATTGACTTGTATTTATTTGTACAGATACAGCACCAGTTTAATTTTCGTGGAAGTCTGGGATCTAGGCAGGCTGCATTTTTCAGTTTCCTGTCCTCACTCCTCTCACACCACGGGATGGATACGATTGAATCGGAATTAGAAGCTTTGAAAAAATTCTGTCAGTCGGAGAAGCGTTCGGGACTAAGAATTATCTCAGCAGCCAAAGCACATGTCAGAGTTGAAATCTCGTACGAACTGTTTAATCATTGAAGAATTTGTACGCTTTTGATTGAGAGCGTTGGCATGCTTCAACACAAAGTTTCTAAAATAATGTCTGATATTCTTTATAGAAAATCAGCCGTGAAGACCCTTGCAGCCGTCTTTCAATTTCCTGATGACTATCCTTCTCAATTAGTTCTCGTGGAACTGAAATCGAAAACGCTCAGTGAAACTTTATTGGTGAAATTAACACAAGCGGTGGAGGAACATGTCAAAAATTATTTGGGTAAGGATCAGCATTTACTAGAAACGTGTGATGTGCGATCTGTTATACTCTGTTACTCGTGGTTAACGTGTTTGCTGAATTCTTTGAATTGGTATTGGCTTTTTCAGGCAGTCCGCAGATAACGAGGTGCGTAGAGTTTTTATACAAGTTCATAGAAGAAAATCCATTATGTTGTTGTGCCGAAGAAATATCAGTGATAAAAAGAGAACACCTGACTTCCAAAGACGACATCAAGCTAAAACAAAAAAACTCTACGATCAGTATTTTATTCAAAGAGGATCTGTATCAGCATAAAGTGTCAATCCTCGTGCCGGAAGATTATCCCGAAACGATTTTACGGTAACTTCGTTAGATTTCACATTTTCAATTATTTATTTTATATTTTATGTAATAGTAAGTAATAATAGTATACAAAATGAACACGAAGCGTAAAAATTCATGTTGTAATATAGGTACATACATATGTTTGATTTTATTCGTGGATTAATTCATTCTTCATTCGTACAGAATTAATAGCCCTGATTCAAACTTCCCACCGGTCCTTCAAAGATTTTTCCAGGGACACATGACTGAAATAGCAAGACAATGTGTCGAACCACCGTTAAACAAAAGGAAAGTTAAAGCTAACGCACCACCTTTTAAACCCCGGCCTTCGGTTCTCCCTGTAGTGTCATTTATTGCAGATCAAATTCGTAAACTTCCGGATGAAACATGTTCAGGTTGCAAGGAGAACTGTCTGCCTCACGTACGTATTAACTGTTAAGCTCTACCTGCAGATACATTTTTCCGATATGACCATGTCGCTGGTACTTGATAACTAAAATCTTTTGACTTTAGAATCCGGTTGATGCAGTGATCGATGAACAACATGATTTGCATGTGGAAAGAGTGTACTGTGGCCATTACTACCATCTGAAATGCTTGGTGGATTACATGAAAACTCCTCCTTTTACAGGTATCATGCTGGTTCTTTTGTCTTTTGATGCTGTTGTGCCATAGTTCCCCACATTTACATTTACCATATGGTTTCTTTCTGACTACCTATTCTGTATGGTACATTGGAACTCTGTGTTATTATTGCTTTGCAGGTGGAAAAAAATGTTTAAAATGCGGGAAGCAGATTTTTCACGATAAGTACAAACTGACAACAGAACTATCCGAATCTCGTTGGGCCCACCAGCAAGCTCGACAGAGAGAATTAGATGAAGTTGCCGAATTCTTGTCGTAGTCATTAAACCCTTTTCAAAAGCATTTGCGTAAATTCTGAACCAATTATTTTGGTGCTAAGTCTTCGGCTGTTCGCCACATTTGGTTAAACTCAGTTGATCATTGATATGTATGTATTTAATCACATGGAACTGGTGTATGCAATAATGCAGTATAAACATTTTACCAATGCCCTTGCTTTATTTTCGTGAATCATTGTATTTCGATTACGTACAATACGATAATAATTTATTAATTTCCTTCAACCTAAATTATGTAATGGATATACGAGAGGGCTATTGCAAGAACTGAATAAACGAATATTATTTTGTGTTACTTTTTCATGTATTCGTTTGATGCTTTCATGCCGATTCCCGGTTCAAAAATAATCGCAATTCCATTGGAGAAATTTGTGATCCAGATAGAATAGGGGTAATAATAATAGAAATTTTCTACGTAATTGCCGGAATAAGTAAGTGTAGCAATTAGCAATAATACTTTATTTTCGTTTTGTTTTATGAATGAACGTATTCATAACACAAAGGGATTAAACAATGAGATTGCAAGAATCAGAATGGCCTTTGTATTTATTCAGTGTCAGGTGGTGCAATGTACCTCAGGTTGAGCTTATCCTCTCATGTCAGTTGGCATCTGTAAAGGTACAAATACTACACAAATACACAAAGCCTTGTGGATAGATCAACGAATCTCACAGAACGCCAAATAATATGGTAAACTGCGGAGGGGATTATCGGCATTGCAATTGTTATTAAGTTTCTCTCATTCGACAACATGAGATCCACAATATTGGAAGTCGCATTAGTTATTTTCAGTTGTTTTCTGCTCCCAACTTTGGGCAGAGGAAGGAGCGGGGACAAAATATACACAGGAGGTATGGAAGAATTTATAGGATGGAAACATTTATTTTGTATTATGTAATACGTAAAGCATTTTCTCATTAGTGTTACCTGCAAATATTTTGTGTTAGCATTTCTTTATAAATAATTTAATTGGGAAAAAATAGGAAGTCAGGAACACAGTGGCGAAGACGGATACGATATCGAAAATGACGTTGGCTACATCGATGGTAAAACTCGGTCTCAGATATACTCTAACGTGATTTGCTCAAATTATACAAGAAATATGATATTTTGACTTCCCATTTCCCATTTTTCATAGCAATATTTTTAATTAATGATACTTCCCATGAAGGCTCTGGTGAGGAAATGGTAGTGTTAGAGAAGCCTCCGGTATCGCGTCCTAGTGCCAAATGGTCGTCATCTAGTAAACATGGTATTTTGCCCATTTCAAATATTTTTAAAATTTGCCCAATATCCCGAAGTATGGGCCAATTCTAGCTATATATAGTGCTCTTTTAATCACCAAAATTACCCTGAACTCTTTTTTGATACGTTGTCATTTGTCATCTATGTAGGAGATGCAAAGAAGTTTCGTGATAAATTATACTCTCGACGAAAGAAGAAGCAGAAGGGCAAAAAGCAGGATAAAAAGTTGACCCGGGCACTCGAACACTCCCTAAATCATCTATCTCAATTGGTAGCGGCTCGCAGTCTCAAGGGTCTTGCATTATTCATTCCCGGGAATAAAATGGGGAGAAATAAGAAAAAATCCCGAGGAGATTTGGATGAGTACGAGATCAAGTTGGTCCAAATTCCGAAGAGCAAGGGTAGCCGGAAAAAGCATCGGAATTTCTCCAGCAGTTCCTCCAGTAGTTCCAGCAGCTCCAGTTCATCTTCATCCGAAGAAACAAGCAAGCCAGCCGTTGGTATAATAAAACATTCGTTTTTCGACTTTCACGTATTTCATTAATCAGTCATTTTAACCATCCTTTGTCGAACAATGGATGGTTAAACGCAATTAGATTAGTTAATTATGATTATTTGTATGGACATTTTGTGTAGACATGGAAGATATAGAGTACGTGGACACCACAGAAGAAAGCCCCACCTCTGAGGAACCTGACAAGGATTATGATATGGAAGTCACGCCTCCATCGGAATTCGTCGATGACGGGGATTATCCCTTGTCAACGGAAGGGCCAACAAGAGAGCCGCCCGTCAAGGAGCAGAAGGAGGAAGAGGAAAAATGGAAGGAAATAAACGCAAGTATGGATATAAATTCAATTTTTACAGAATAAGAAATTATGTATGTATATAGATATACCGTAAACGTCGTAAACGTTCGAAAGATAGCCGGGGCCCAAAAGTTTCTAAAGATGGCCCGGGTAAAAAAAATTGTGTAGAGAACGCCAGGTCCAAAAGATGGCCGGGGTTCTATACATCGCCGGGAGTATGTTTTTTTGCTAGATGTTTTGCAATTTGGATTAAAATTCATGGCGCTCAATGTATACTGTGTCATTAGCACTTTTGCAGTATTGCGTAACCATCAATTCTTATTTAAAAAATGCTCGAACAGGCTAAATATGAGACGTTCATACGACAATTGCACAAAAGTTAATTCACTGCTAAATAAATGTTAGAGATAGCCGGGTCCACAAGGTGGCCGGGGCCCTATAGTTGGCCGGGGTCGATATAAATTTCGAAGATGGCCGGGGACCATCTTTCGAACGTTTACGGTAGGTACTTTCCTTTTCCCAAACATTCCATAAAGCGTGACCCAACGATCTTGATCCTTTGCTATGTGCTAAGTGCGTTATGTTATGTTCAATTCTTAATTGCCCATTCTCCCTGTCGGTGGAAGGTCCAACAACCGAGTCACCCGCGGAGGAGCATAAGAATGCTGAGGATGAAAAGAAAACAACCGCAAGTATGGAAATAAAATTAGTTTAAGAATTAGAAATTAGCTTCATGCATGTTCCCAAACTTCTAACGATGACCCTCGAGGATCTTGCCTTCGCGACCCCTTGTTATGTGCTAATTGACACCTTACGCATGTGCAAAAAGTATCATAATACATAGTTACAAAAAACAATCACATACGAAGTCTGCCAAATTCTTGGTGCTCTCACTGTCGCGTAGCCATTACTCATTATATAGCACAGGTATGAGGTATGACTGCACAAGTAACTAGCACTTTTGGAATTGGGATTTGGAATGTTTGTTTTCATGAGTAGTGTGGTAAGTGGTCCAAATAAAGCAGAGTCCTCTTCCGAGATGGTAATCGTTGCGACGAAACGCTGGCAATTCAACACGCCGTACGCATGCATTAATCAGTTATCCATATAGTAATACAGTAACTGAGATTACAGTATATTCCATAATTATTTATGCAATCCACAATGAATGCATGGTCCACAATGGTTTGCATAATAAATTCCTTTCTGATTGCACTTTGAGCACGCGTAATGTCTATTGTGGCTTGTACTTTTTGTTAGGAAAGCTCGGGCAGGGGCATAAAACCTCTTATTAAAATATCCAAGTGTTTTTATCTAGAGTTATACCAAACCTAAACCTCTACACAACGTGTAAGCTCCTCATTCCAAAATTACGTCAGAGAATCCCGATTTTGCGTGGGGCCAAAATCCCACAGGCATCCCTGCAATGGTTTCCACTGAGAAATGACGAAATTTGAACGAGATTCATCTAACTGTGCCTGCACAAAGTGTTAAGCCGAAAATCAGTAAATCCTAGATTTTATTATTTTATGGTTCCAGGCAGCATGCGAATCATCGTATTAGGAACTCTTCTTTATTAAATTATGATGTACATTATAGTCGTCCAGGAATGTCCGTTGCGGTTTATACATATATGATTATTTTCATTATTTATTCAGATTATTTATTTTGAGACACCAAAGCTATATCAAAAGAATTTGGCTGGCCCGTTACATCTTTGCACTTGCGCTAAAAATTGGGACAGCGAAACGATAGAGGACATCATGTTTTATAAACTCAATTAAATTTTCACGTGCTATAGATTTTCTATTTTCAAATTGAAGTCATACATTAAATTCGAACACATAATTAAACTAAACTGTTAAAGAAAAACCTTCTTCCATGGTCGGAATCTCGGAATACTCGTCACATAACTTTTATTCATCAATTCGTCCTGAGCGCTTTACACCACTGGTCCGAAATGGCCGAGAAAATATTAATTACATCATACGTTATCATGACTAACCTTATTATAAATGTTCGGTTTTAATTTACGCATATTGCAGCTCAGGGTGGTGATAATCCGGGATTTTAATCCCGGGATTACGGATTCGGATTACGGATTACTGTAATCCGAATCCGTAA
>JAQGBT010005527.1:0-14151 GCA_034698585.1 Disparrhopalites patrizii
AATATTTTTCTAGATTAGCAATAAAATGGTGCTCGTAAAACATGCCCCGTATTGTACAATCGGAGGAACGTTAAATTCGTCCCCAAAGACAGAAATAATTATGTTGCTGAACATTTTTAAAATACCGCCATAACTCGTGCTACGTATTATTATGAATTATAACTGTAAACTATTTTTACTCGGACTGTAAATGCGTGCGAATTGAAAATACCGCTGTAACGACGCCACCAATGGCATGCAGGAGTATCCAGACGCAATTACTAATTATTAATTGAGGAATGCAATTATTAATTAAATTACTCTCCGGATTATCTAATTTCAAAATAATGACAAAATATTCACGAATTTTACATCCATATAATTAATAATTACCAATTACTATGACCAAATTTTGGTAGGCAATTACTCAATTACTAATTACTGCAAGTAATATAATTATTAATTAAAATATAGTAATTGTAATTACGCACAGGCCTGTTAGTAATCCATATTATAAAAAAAATTATTGACTTTTTCAGAGCAACAAGTTCGTTCAGCAGTACTCCCGTACTCAGTGGTCCACCAAATCAAAAGCTTTATTTGTAGGAAATGCCATGAATAATAATCTCCATCCAATTACAAATATTGTAATGAATGAGAAACACGGTTATTTAGTAAATGTAAATATTAACCAACTGGTAATATAAATCGGTATTCTGGTATTTTGTAATTCTTAATCATTCAGTTCAAAATTATCCATGTCCCCAATGAGTTCATCTTCCGCTTGGCGAAAGACATTTTTCTTGACTCTCCATTGAGATAGCATCATATTTGTTTTCTCGCTGTCCATCCAATCATACTTGGATTTGGCTGCTGCCAGAGCGTCGTCAGCTCGCTTCTCCACGACACGATCAATCAGCGTTTGCTTGTGCTGAGGAAAAAGCTCGAAGAGCTCCTGCATGTCTCCAGGCGTAAGGCTCAGCACGTCCAAGTTCACCTGTGCCTTGTACGAGTACTCGTGAGGCATGGCTTCTATGAGACATTGAACCTATTGACATACACATGTACATATAAGAACTAAGAACATGTATTATACGAGTTGTGGAGAAATGGGTATCAATCCTACTCGAGAAAGTAGAAGTAAAAAAAAACAGTGTTGAAACGAGTGTTGACAGCCCGGAGGCTACATAACCGGATAAATAAATAGATTTAGAAAGCATTTGACTTACTGTTTGCGTAAAGAAGCCGTTAATTGTGATCAAATCAATTAAATTATTAAGATAAACTAATTTTACAATAAAATAAAATATAATAATAGGTATCCATGTATCCTTTAATCAATTCACACCCTTAAAAATCCTCTGTAAAGTCTATGCCGATTATTTGCAAATGTCTTTATTTGTAGTAACCCGGTAGGTTACTGTCCCATCGGGTAACCTGCGTCGTATTTGCCTGTATCTTTTTTTTACTTTTCTGGAACGTATAAACTAAACTACAAATATGAATAATATACGGTTGACGTACTTCCTATGATTGTATTATTGATGGTTTACTTTAGGCATCGTAGTTATGTTGTACCAATCTATATAGTTACCTCCCCAATCAGAGCTGATCTTCCCAAGTAGCCCAAATCTGCGACAGCATGATCATCCTCCAAGGCCTCTTGAGTATACTCTATGTACCCCTTGTGAATAAAGTATAAGCTGGAATCGATCTCATTCTGTCGAATCACATAATCACCGCCCAAAACCCAGAAGTGACGGAGCCTAATGGAAGCTTGACGAATGAATTCTTCTGGGAGATTTTTGAACAAGTAATTCTGCAAGGGAAATGAACCGATCTTTAGCATATATGCTAAATTAACTAATGAATTAGTCACGTTTCAACAACGCATCCAGTCGCCTGACTGCTGCAATCTACACTAAACTTGACGCTAGGTGCTAAAACGGCTTCATATATGTATCTACATATATGCATATACCTTGATTAAAATAGTGGCAGGGCTAAAATTGTGACGAAAGGGCTAGCATTTTGAACTGTGAACACTTACCGAACGAAGATGATCACCGTAACAGCGAGCGTAGATATCCATCTTCAAGCAGGCTGGAGCACGCATTAAAAACTCTGGTATTACCACGCCTTGGTTTTCTGCCCAGGCATAAGTAAAGTAGCGTGCCACCTTACGAAGGATGTTCCTCGACACCCCGTAGTCCTTGTACAATTTCTGAAGAAAAAGAACGTGGTACTTGAAAGTGTAATTCTAAATTCTACATTCTTCGTCCAAGCAAAATATTCTCGTATTTCTTCTCGCTAAATGGAATTTTTGGAACAAGAAGTGTTGGTTAGTAATTAATTGATCATTCTACCAGAACAACATCAGCGGCCAAATGATAGGACGTGTCAATAGTATTTTGAAGTCCGCTTAGAAGATCTGAGAGAACTAGGCCAAACCACAAGATGGAACTAAATGCCAGCAGGGAGACAAGAAGCATTTCAAAGTACGTTACGGGAAGTAAATCTCCGTATGCTGTAGTGGTAAATGTGCTCAGAACAAAGTATAAAGACCAAATGTAGGCATGGCTTTCAAATGGTTCTTCACCACCTGGAATTAATTTATAATCATTGTAATAAATGGAGCTAGTTGCAAGTTGTAACTGAAAATATGACGAAGTATTTAAATCAGGATAAGGATAAACACATTTTCAGATGGTATTGTTACGTTTGGTTTGGAACCATCGTGCAGGATTGGCACAACGCCACTTCTGCTGGTAGGGCAATACGGGCGGCGGACATTTTTCAGATGGTATGAAGTCGCCCCGACTGCTCACGCCATAAAGGATGCAGGCCACAAAATGAAAGTACAGAAGTGTGAAGCATATGATTCGCTCAACTTTCGTTCGCAGTAAACTTCGGATGAGGGAATTTGTACGACCTTCAAAGAAAGCCCAGACATGGATCTGAAAACAGACAATTATTATGAGCTTAAGTTTCAAGTTTAAACGTTCATGATGCTGCATGTGGGTAGACAACGATCAGCAGATGGATCAGCAGACAACTGCGGAAACCGAATGTTGATAATTGATCGTGTTTCCAAGTACCAAACGAAGCAACCTATTCAGCCTCAGAAGACCCCACAAGTGGCTATTTTCAATTTTCCTATTCTCTTGCAGTAACGACGCGCCCACAAAAATTTCCAACGGGAAACTGGAGATGAAGTCCAAAGCGAAGCCATGGTAATCACTTAAGTACCTAAAAACCAAAGTAAATAATTTGAACTTAGCATGTAATTCTTATTGATGTTTTGGTATTAAACGTATGTTCAATTGGAAGCATCGCTAATCAAAAGCAGTGACATTAAAATAAAGTAATTGACTTGTTCTGGATTTCTGCGCTGTCTGTCACGATTTCTCCCGACTCGTCAAAGAAACTTATTCGGAAGCTCAAATAAATTTTTGTCCAATAAACAATATCGGTTGCGTATGCAATCACGTAAAACCAGTTGTCATAATCCTAAAAATCGAGAGGTTAGGTTAAAGCTTGAGAGAACATAACATGATAATATACTCATACGTCATACGTAGCATGGATAAGTGTATCCTACATGGAAAAAATTTACGTACCTTGAAACATGTTTGGTACGTCACGAAGGATGATGAAATCACTGCGGCAGCAAAAGTCTTAAACAAATCAACGAACATAATTACGATTTCGTTTACTCATATATTTTTATAGTTCGGGCTCATTGTTTAAATATGTACAGCTATGTCCAAGTATCTATGAGTGCGAGACTCCGGTAGCACTGAGGATTGGTACATGTAGTCTTCATCGAATGCCTGGTTATCCTCTCGGATAGGACTAAAACAGAATTAATTCCAATTCTTATTACGTAATTGAATTAACTACAGAATAAATTAAATACTAAAAAGCGTACATCTTAAACATATGCATTAAAAGTCCACTACTATAGGTACATAGATCAAAATCGGAGATTGTACTTTAGTAGGTAAGTAACCACGTTGGAAAACGACATCCGTAAATTCTCCAAGGAGGAAGGTTTACGATTTGCTATACTTGAATCTCTGGAGTTGCTTGTGCCCACCAGTTCCGAGTTCACCTCGATTAAACTTCGATCAGTAGTTGAAGGTGCAAGCGTTTGAGTATTTTCGTTTTCGTCCTAAATTAGTTTGCATATGTGTACATAAATATATAATGATATCAACAGCTCTGGGTACAAGAAAACATAAAAGCATTCCGCATGCACGTATACGCCGATAACTATCCGTCATTATATGACATTTCTTCACTTACCGAATGCTCACGATGTGTCTCGCTAAAGCTTCGTGCAATATTGGGGAAAAAGTTGACAGTTCGTACAAAATCCTTTCGTCTAATAGAGAAAATATCCACGTTAGTGTATGCCGAGGCTGTGTAGCGGTATGCTGGTCGAACGGATGTCACGTCCATAGTACCTATGTAACTGGAATCCGTCAGAATAAAAATCCAGTTTCCATTTTTATCATTCGTATTTTCTATTTTCAACTACACGTATTGAAAAAAGGTGCTTTTTAAGTCACGTACTTCGTATTTGAACAAATGTACTTACTCTCCCACGTCAAGAGTTATTTCTCCATGCTCTGTCCATTGCACCACCTTGCCTCTCGAAATGAAATAAATGTAATCGCATACATCGCCTTTCTGAACGATAACATCGTGTCGTAGGAAGTAGATGGGAGTCAAGTAGACGCAAATCGTTCTCAAGAATGAATTTGGTGCTTGTTTAAATGCGGGTAACTATGTCAGAAAACAGGATTATGTCATTGCAAAACTACAACAATATCTTACGGATTCCGATTTATTTGTACAACGTAATGACATGAAGTTGAGAATTGTGTTGAAGGTTATTATCACTTCATCCTTAGTGAAACTACCTGACGCATGACGTACTCGAAAACATCCATCGCAACTTCTTTTCTTAGACTTGGAAACAAATTAGCAAATAGCTTCTGAGGCTCAATTCCCTGCGTTCGTCGCCACTGGTAGTCGTAGTATCGAATAATCCGACTTTTCCATTCAATTTAAGAAAGAAAATTTATTTCCAGTTAAAATATAACATACCTTGCTTATTCATGGCAAAAACAAGGTGACGAAGTTCGTCGGATATTATAATAAACAATAGTATTTGTATAGCTTAATACAACAAAGTTTTTGTAAGGTACCCAGATAATCTACTATCCAGTTTTTCTCGCCCAAGAAACCCCACCAAGTACGTCATTTGCTTTTGGTAGCCCAACAGTTTGTGATCCAGATGACATTTACTTCCGATGATGTTCGCGATGATGTACGCTCTCAGGAATAAATCTTTTTAGAAAATAATAAAATAGCAGTGCTACAAGCTCAAACCTTTGTACCATTTTACGACTGTTATAATTCAAGGAGTAATGGATTCAACTGCTAAAAGGTGCACTTCGCCTGTGAAAACCAGTGCATCTTAAAACTGTATTAAATGCCAACATAAACAACTAAAAACGCTTACAAAGGAAAAATAAAATCCCAATGGTAGTTCTCTCTGCCTCCGTATATGGAAAATAGTCACCTAAAACCGACATAAATTTTTCCAGTTGCATTTGTTATACATATTACGAATTGATTCATGTGTATGTTAGGCCGTATATGTTATATCTATACTGATTAATATTTCATAATATGTATTACAACTTACCAAACCCGCAGCCCATGGACGATGAGGCAGTGTAGTAAAAAGAAATGATGTAAATATCTACATCAGTTATTTGTCGAGAATTCAAAGCTGTTAATCAAATAAAAGAGTCCGCATATTTATGTTACTTTCAAAAGCACGAAAATATTGACCAGATTAAAATTATTACCTGGGGCAGTGGAGTTACCAATCCACGTTTGTTTGATACAGCGCGGAATAGGACTGGGGTTGCTCTGCGTAGCTGGACATGAAGATACAGCTGTAATGCATGCAAGGAAATGGGTTTGGTATAGCAAAAGAGGCAGCAATTTGAAAATTCTGAAACCATAAGCAAAGCCTAATTAATGTATTCATGAATACGGTTAAATAGGTAATACAATACATAAACAAAACTTCTGAAAGCTGTGTAACAATAAATGATTCCAGTCCAGGGTATTTTACCTCCAAGTATTTTTTCCCTTTACAATCTTGCAATCATTACGGCGGTAGTACTGGAAAACTCGATACATTTGAATCAAGCGGTTACATTTTAATACAAATGCCCAGCTAGTAGACTCGTACCTAAAACAACAAAAAATACAAGTAGGTACCAACTCCAATTAATCGAATAATTTTTCGTACTCAGTACTCTGTTACAGAGATTTTATTTTATGGATATACAGAAGGGTCGGGCGACTGTATTTGCAGACCAAATGTAAATAATGCATCGACAATGTTTTATATTTTATACTGCCAGAAGTGCCAGATCAGTTTTCCTAGAAAAAAAAATTGTTGGCGTAAACTAGTTGACCTCAGAGGTCACCCTGATTTGTTTCTACTCGGGGAAAATTTCTGAATTCAAACTTGCCTGTTACCCGCGGTGATTAAGGAGCACCCGGGTAACGTGTAACAATGTAAATTTAAGTACTGGTCTAGTAATATATGGAGGTCAACATAGTCAGAAATTTAGAGTTCTATACTCACCAGAGAAGGTTCAAAACCCGATTTTCGGCATGTAAAAATGTTTTTGCGGGTAATTTTTTGTAAGCGCCGTATCTCCGATACGGATAGACAGTTGTATTTAATTTAGTTATATGAAATTTTTATATTTGTATAGTGATTTGCCCAATTTACGTCTTTCTGCATTAAAATTACCATAAAACTGGACCGTGGAAATCAAGTCTAAAGTTGATCAAAATAAGGCGCCTGACCCATTTGTATCTCTAGCATAATCTTGAGGTAATATTCATATTCACCGTGTATCTTTCAAACTTTCGTTTATGGCTACGTAAACAAACACACTGGAGAGGAAGTCCGAAAGAAAAGCGGTTTTTAAATAATTCTTGGTGGCTAGTAAAGGATGTGTAATTACTTCATTTGTGGTGGTATTGTGGTAGGCCGTATGAAGTCGGATAAACCTTGAAAAATATAAAATTGATACAACATGTTAAATTGAATTTCTCTCGTCACCATCTGTGAAGCTTCACTCCAATGGTATACCGGGAGGGAGGATTGTAGGGTTTTATCACATCTTGAAATAAGAACGTGAAAATACAAAAACCAAACTAACATGTCCACAAGCGCCACTAGATCAAAAATGTAAATTAGCAATTCGTAGTCATTCTTGAGCCCCGGAAAGGCTTCAATAGTTGGAACAAGTACGGCACAGGTGATGATGAAAACAACTCTCACCAATTCCCAGCAACGAATAAACCTTCCTTTGGGCAAAAACGTCAGAGGCATGAAGAAGTACCTAAAACATAATATTTATACAACATACATACACCACTTGACGAATTCGCACAAAATAAACTTAAAAATTGTCTACTAATATTCCACAACTGAAGGAATCAAGTAGATACTTTACCTGATACATCTGCAACATTTCAGTTTGCGAAACTCCCGTGTGTAGGGCTGCAAGGGTAATTCGTTTGACATGGCATTCATTCATTCGTTTTAAAATCAAGTTTTAAAAGCATCATCGTTTCAAGAAAAATTCATACAAAATTCCAAGCCTTGGCATGCTATCATGCTACACTTGAAATAGAGCTACTGATTTTATTGTAGGGGTGTGCAGATATTTACTCACATCCATTCCCAATTTCCGAAGATGTATAATTTCACCCCTGGAATTTTTAATTGTCTTCCTGTACACGTACGTACTTGACGCCGGCGGTTGTAGAAAACGCCTAGGAAGCATCTTCTGTTTTATGCTTTGCCTGTGCCCTCCACCTTCATGTCCATGAGCACCTCGCGGTGAAATGACTGATTTTTGAAAACGCTGAAATATTTTTAAAAAAATGTAAATCTTAAAGCGTACACTTTTTGTAACAAACAATAGTTATTCAACACTACCCAAAGACCACCGATGTCGTTGCGCAAAGCTTCAACGGCCTCCGAAAAGTATCTGGACGTAACTAAAATCCGTTCAAAGTTGGCACTATCGATTACAATAACTTCCAAGAAAGTCAATGACACAATCGACACTTGTGACGGAAAACCAAAGAGCATGTTAATCTCTCCAAAACTGTGTCCTGATGTCAAGTACGAGGCCGGTCTTGTCGAATCACCCAAGAAAACCTGTCTCAATTTGAACCCCCGAACAAAACGTACAATATTTATATTATTTTACATAATATGTTAAAGTTAAATCAATTTTCGTAGCTAACCTCAACGTATCCCCGTCGAATAACATACATCCGACGAACGAAATCCCCACTGGCCAAAATCATCTCATTCGGTGGAACTACCGCCAACTTCGCTGAGAGACAAAATTTTCGCATCGTGTCAGTATCGATATGCTTTTCAGAAAAAACACAAACCATAAAATAATGAACAAGAGGTCAATCGTCGTTCCAGTTTTATACAAAATTTATTTACTCTAAATAAATGAGTCCTGTAGAGGTAGTCGGCCACGTAATCTACTACCAACTCAGTGTACATGGAGTGCGAGACGGTGAGAAAGCCAATTGAGCGGTGTGTCTCCGAAGATATTCCCCTCAGTACCTCCCATTGGACGTTAAGATACAAATTTACTCGGTCTATGAGCCTTAGGTCAATCAGAGCATCGTCCAAATAACGAGTTAACCACACAACATTGTCCTGATGATTTATTCTGCACATAATATTTAGCAAAAGGTTATCGTCCAAACATTTCTTCAAAAACACTCATGGCAATAAAAACCAATTAAGAAATTAAACCAGGTAGAGATAAAAGAAAGACATTGAGAAATTAACAACAACCATCCCATTAATTAAGATTACTATACCACAGATTAACAGCATCTTACTCATTCTCCATAGCCCCGGATAAGGTTGAAGTGAGATCTGCATAAAAGTATGACAACAAGCAGAATCCTAGAAGTAATCCCACGGAATGTGCTCCCGTCTCTTCTCGGCTTCTAAGATCGATGTCATTGAATCCAATGCCAAACGTCGTACAAGTGGCCCAGTACAATGCCAACAGAAAGACTGAATCTTGTTTTGGATCGAAATCGTAACGCTCAAGTCCATCCGTAGGAATCCATGTATCATTCGCGAGGCAATCACTGTAAAGCAGATGGATCAACATAACATGAACAAATTCATCACATACTCCAAAAAATGTATATACGCTTACGGATCTCCCCGGCATCCCAAAGCCGTAAAGTAGCAAGCCAAATTAAAGACGTAGGTACTGAGATACACAAAACTTTTAAAGAAACGTATGGTGAAGATCTTCACACGGACATCGTTTTCAAGTTTGTTGAAGAACAAAATTATCTAGTACAAAGGTGACAATAACATCATTTAATATTTAATAGATTAGAATAGCACAAGCCACGATACAAGGCAGCTGAATCTGATTATACAGGTTTGTTAAATGACTGAGACAATATATTAATTTGCACTCGTGTATTTTGAACATTTTAGAGCACTTCAATCATACTATGATACCATACGCACAGTTTTTAATTCCTATAAAAAATAAGCCCATGGTTCACACATACTGATACTGTTCATTTTCAGTGGATTGTCTTACCTTTACAAATTTTAGATAAATCAAAACGCGGGCAGTATGTCGGATTCTCCAATCACGAAGTAATGCCCAAGCAATTAAATGGACAGGAAAAACGGGAAGTACATCCAACACAATCCCTGGATTGACTAATTCAGTTTTTAAATGAGACCACCAAGTAAGCTCCGAATTCATTTCTGTTGAAAGTTCTTACGAAATATTACACAGACATATAATGATTGACATAATTTTTACGTAAATATACAATGTATGAAATCGTCTTACAAAACAATTATAGTGAAACTTTTTTGGGAATAACCTTCGACCTCAATGAATACAAAGAGGATGAAGACAAGGTTTAAGCCGTATACAGTATCAACAATTACATCCACCCAAAATGCAAATGTTACAGAATTTACCACCAACTGATAGGGATGCGCAAATAAGTTAAAAACAATGACTAGTAGAACAAAGGAACTCCAAATTTGGTAGACACGAGAAGCTTTCGAGATTTTAACTTTCCTCCAGTAATAATTGGGCTCATATTCCAGCTGCAGAAACAAGACACGTTTTATTTTAAATGGATTAAGTTTCATTTGTATATTAGGTGTAATATTAAGAATCGCAGATCCTACCTCAGCTACTGCGTACATGCCATTTGAACTTAAATTTCGATTTTTGTGTTGTAGTTTTTCGTACATCTGAGGATAGTTGTTGTGTCTGGGAGCATTTTTGTCAATCAAGGCTTGCGAAAAATTCAGCCAAGTTAGGACACTCATGAATTGTGTGCCCGTTGTCAGACTTCTGCATTTCAAATTTTTATTTTTTACAGTAAGGGAATCAAACTGAAACATTACATTCTTGGTGGAATGCAGAGATTTAAGGAATGAAGTACCATGGTGTTTATAGCAAAACATACGTTTTTTCCTGTCCTTTACTAGTTACGGCTGTTGACATGCTACTTGGAACCATGGACACCGTACTCATTTTTCCACTACCTAACTTGCTCTTTGTCTTCCACCTTTTCGCAGTCTTGGCCACTGCCATGGCCTTCTGGAACTTGTTCATAGTACTGACCTCGTCGTCAGTTTCCTGTTCCACTATATTCTTGGTCTTAATCCAGCTGACACGTGCCTAACTAAAAAATATAGTAGATAGGCAAAAAACTAGAGATTCGTTAAACAAATATTTACATCAACAAAAGCTTATGTGTACCCTTAATTGCGCCCGAATTTTCCTCTCGATTTGAGGATATTTAGTAAGGAGTTGAGTCAAAAAAGAACTGTTCAGGGTTATGATGTCACACGGGGTCCGTGTTTTTACACCGTGCTTCCTCACTCGAGGGTACAATAGATTAATCTCGCCAATTAAACTACCCTTGCCCAGAACGAGAATGGGAGTAAGTCCGTCAATTTCGCTGAGCACCTTAAAGGGGGAAAAATCAGTCATCTTCCCTTACACCAATTTTGGCATTTCAATTCTCGATGGACAAAAATCAAAACATTAATGATAGCTTTATGTTTGTCTCACAAATTGACTTGTGCTGGTTAATTACCTCAACTTTTCCTGCAACGATATAAAATGCTGTATGCACCATGGTGTTAGGTCGAATTAGGAATTCGTTAGAGAAGTAATGCTTCAAGTTGGATGCTAAACTGATACTTTGCAATCCATCCACGGGAAAATGCTTCAAAACTTCCGACTGGAACATTGGATAAATAAATGACAACAATTAAGTAATCAGCCGTTTGATACGTATACATAGATACCGACATATTGTCACCAAAAAACCGGCTTATTCATACCGCTTCTATCATGGGATGAACCATACACATACCCAACTCTGTCTGGACAGACTTGGGCAATATCATCTTCATATAATGATCCGAATATCCTCGCTTACGTTCCCACATAAAATTAAAACATTCGTCGGAGAAATCGGCTACATACTCGCTCATTTCAAAATGTTTCTGAAAAAACCAATTTAAAACATTAGCAATGTGCAAGAAATCACATAAATAGAATAAATACCAACAAGGAATAGTAAGTGATGGAGTGAAAAATTACCACGAAACTTTTGACGGAGTACGCTTCGTGAAAGAAGATAGACCGCCTCAAATCCATTTCACTCAAAATGTAGATTAGGATGGCTGTAATAACCATGCACATGACGCAACCGAAAAACATGATGATGGAGCTAATCAAAAGGTCTACCCAGTAACTCGGAGGGATGTACCGATTTCTTCGGGAAACATACAAAGATACACAATTAGCAAATCTGTCAAAGTAATCCGCGTATTATACCTGTATTACCCTTAGACGGAAAAATCTTTTGAAGTAAACGTATTAAATAAATCAGACGTGTTACCCAGAATTTCGAAGGGACATCACAGTCCAATGGAGATTTGCTAAAATACATCGCGTATCAAATTAACGAGATCTACTTCTTCTTTCGACATGGAATTTCAAAAAATACAGGTTTGGACCTTCAAATAATTACTTACCCACGTACCAGCCGAAAGAGTCTCCTGTGGCTCGATCAATGTGAGAATAATACGGATGTGTGTCGAAAAAGGTTGCAATTTTTGATTGATTATAATTCAGATCATCCTTCTTGCATAATGGCCCTTTGTTACGCCAAATAGGCTGAAAGATTAAGAAAATGAAGAATAATTAATAGCATCTTTATAAGTAGCTATGTTATTTATTTATAAATATTAGATACACTGGTTCCCGTCAACATGATGGGCAACAAATACTTTTTTAAAAAGACATTAGGCCAAACGACCGGATTACAATCTAAAGTACGTTAGGTAAGTATCAAGACAATTGTTTCTATTTAACTATTTGTAATTGCAAATAAAAATATCGCACTCATAATAGCATTAAAAGCTATTTTGATTGATTGAAAGGTAATAAATCTGCGTTTGACCTACCTCACAGCTTATAGTATACCAAAGACAGCTGACCCCATGAAAAACGGCGAGAAGAAAGCAGAAACTGCACACAACGAGAGCAAAGATTTCCCGTCGGTACAAATTTAATCTAAGTTCATGTGTTTTACCCGCTATTCAACAAAAATATGTACAATTAGAAGACAATATCAAAGAAAAACATATCAAAAATCTCCTTCAAAAAAGTTGAGTCCATACTGTAGTATTTGACGATGTGGTACAACCGGAGTACTCGATTTAGCTTGTACCACGCGAACATTTGCAAATAATATTGATCCTTCGTTTTCGGTGTTAGATTAATGATCAGTACTAAAGCTTCCAACGGAAGTAGAGAAACCAAATCCACGACAAACAAGAAACTTCTAGCTACTTTGTCACAACATGACAGGTACACTTTGCTTTTGAGTTGATGAAACAGCTTGATTCGGTAGGTCACATCGATGACGTAAATGATGTCACAAATGTACACGACACACAAAGCCACGATGCTGATCCGGACGTCCAAGAAGGCAGTGTAGGTCACAATTATGTAGGAGCCCATGACTGACATGAGGGCAATGAATAACCAAATATCCCTCCGAATATGCCAAAATCGTTGGCGCAGTCCCACATTTTGGGGTTGTTCTTGAACTGCATCCATGATTCTTGGTGCTTTAATGCTCAATGAATCTTTCGATGCACTTTTCTGGATCTTTATTGAATGTTAACAATCGAACCGATGTCCATCTGGGTTAACCTACACAAATCACAAATTAATTAACTGTCTATAAACATTGGTGAGACTCTATTTCCACAAATTATACATACAGATGACGTACCACTTTCTTAGTGCTTGACCATGATTGACCTATCCTTGTATCGTTTCAATGACATGGGACAAACCCATTTGCATGGCATCTTCAAGTATAACTTTGACTCTCCCATTGATTTTGCGGTAACGGTAAAGTTGAAATTCATTTGTCCGGTACACATTTTTGCATGCAGGAATTAGGAATATCTGTTACTGAATGGATTACTAATTGAAGGATTCACAATTCACATATAATAATGATCACATGTTCTGTGGTCACCTGGTCTGGTCACCTTTTGTAAGTTTCGTAAGTTTAAAAATACAAAACATCGGAACCACAGTATCGACAAAATTATACATACTTTGTAAGTATAAATTAATGCATGTATTTGCATAATTATTTTTGTACGTAGCGAAGTTTGAATCAGTGAATGTGTATGTTTGTATAACTTATGTTTGCGTAATAGTTTATTGTTTGTACACCTTGTAATTATTAAAGTATTATTAATTTTTTTTATTCTTACTACCTGCATTTTTTTAAATGCGGCGGACGGCGGACACTACTTTTTAAAGATTTATTCAGTGTATAAAATATTATGCTTTCGAATGTTTCGAAATATATGTATATTATATGTATAATAGAAATTATTACAATTTACAGCAGCGGTGTGCAACGTTCTGCTGCCCGTGGTCACAATTGCAAAATCAAAGTAGCCAAGGGTCACCCAAATTTTTT